>LIEC01011713.1:0-58386 GCA_001925005.1 Drosera capensis
ATGTAGCATCACAATTATACTTTGTAATGCAAAAAATGCATCTACCTTAACCCAGTGATATAAAGATTTCTGCTTCTGCATTCCTGCACTATCGTCCGCCTGCATATCCGGGACAGCATAATCTAGCCTACAGTGTAAGAAACATAGATGAGATCAGTTTTCTCTGTTTAATCACAAAGTATCTCTCAAGAAAGTAAGAGACTTCTCAATTATCATACTAACAAGCAACTTTCAGTTTCAATTCTAAGGACTCCAGCATTATTGATATGTAGCATACCCAATTCTAACTGCATACCCAATTTCTCTTTCGACAACAAAGATAAACAGCAAAGTGTAGATTCTGTCCTGCATGCACAGCTTACAAACAGTAGCAACGACCACGTGGAACTATGAAAATCGAATAACTATAGCCATTTCAGTTGAGATGCTGAAAAACACATAGGATGTACAACCGAAGAAGATATTATCAAATGACAATTGGGAGCTCTTACTGTTTGACCCAAACCCTTGGTCGCCTCTCACTGCCAGCCGTTCTTCAAAATGCTGAAACCAAATCAAATTTGTCAAAACCTGTAATAGTATTAAATACATAATCAAATAGGTCAGTATATATACAAAAATATTGCATACGAAAGAGAGGTCTTGATGCAGAGGGCGCAGGGGACAAAACAAGTTAATGCAAAACTATGCAAAAACAAATATTTGATAGCATCATTAGAGCAACAACAGAAAACATTCACGGTTTGTGGGACCAGAATTAATGAAGTATTCCTCATCCTTAAAGTTTCTTTCGTTCCTTTTAGAACCAGAACCAGCTTAACACAGAAGACAACAAATAAAGCAGATGTAATGAACTATCACACCATTGAGCACCATTTATATGACAATGAACCACATAGGGTATAAGGGTTTGATGCACAGTGTTCTCTAACGTGCACAAAAGTCCATCTTTGTGGCAGGAATAAGGAGGATGGGACCAAAAGAGCCTGGAGAGCAAGTGGAAGACTCGAATCACAGAGAAGCGGGGCGGAATGGAGTAATATGCTCATCCCTGAGTGGAAGTGGAACCATCAGTGGTGTCCATCTCATTCTCACCATTATCATTTGGTTTCCGTTCCGATTCTAAAATTTAGTACAACAGGGTTCCACACTATAATCCATGAGAGCCCGAGACATAATACATGAGAGCATCTCCAATGATCCTTGCCATATTAAGATGGCTATAAAATTTGATCATGAATAGTACCACATTGTTATAATTTGTCAATGTTGCTTCAGCGGGTTTGTGTTATAATTTGACAAAGAGCAAAAATAAATGGACAAGAAATGACTATGTATATAAGTCGGGATTATGCTTATTCTTCTTGGCAAAGTTGATGAAAAATGCTAAAAAAATACCATTGCTATTTCTAAGGCTATATATAGCATTCAGGTGCCACTCCGTTGGCAGATACCAATTTGGGACCACCAAGATCTGTTAGTGCCTAAAATACTCGTACCTCAACAGCAATAAAAAGCAGCATAATGGCTTCGGCATACAGAGAATACTCAACCACTACCGTTGTCCATCCCTGGTAATTCTAACATGGGCAATATGGTCGATGCTTTCAGGGTCAGATGAATCCTTAGACGGATTTCTGTGTTAGATGAATTCTCGTCAATAATGCTTTGGAGGCAATGTTCACATCTGCATGAAAAAAGCATGAATGCTTCCCAAGTAAAAGTAAATATGATTTTATTGGACAACTTAAAAGTGAGATTGACAAACGGGCAAATGAAGCGAAGGTTAAACCTTTCATATCTTCCACTGCATGAATGATGATTTCACGGCTGTCTTCCTGCCAAAGAAACAATAGCTTCTTCAAGTCAAAGAAGAGAACAAAAGCTGCAACCTTTCCTGAACCAAAGGTGAAACAATCAAAGAGGTTGTGGACTCATGTACTAAGATGTCAACATGGATAAGAAGTAACTCTGACCAACATGATACAGTTCCATATTGTGGATAACATCCATTCAGACAGATTTAAGGGTCCCACATAATAAAAAGAGCCACATTGATGACCATCATACTTAGAACAATAGTCATCAAATTAAAAGAATTCAGCCACTGCTTATTCGACCTGGAATTTCTCAATTAGACAATAACATTTCCAATCTAATTTCATGAAATGATAAAGAATTATGAAGCTCAGAATGCTAATCACGGAGGTCAGCTGGCCGCAGACAATGTTAATTGGACAAGTGTGCAGGAAAACGGTTAAATTTCAGATCCTATGTCCATCACTTACATACACAAACGAGAAATTTCCTACCCCTCTATCACAGATTAATTACAACGGTTTGATTCGATATGGAATTTCATGTGTGTCGATTTGTTTTTGGATTTGTATGGTAATTGGATTAGTGAGGAGATAGTAAATGTTACTATAGCAACAACAATAAAAGATATTTTAATGCATTTTATGATCGAATAAGGAAGAATTGTAACTATATTGGGGACATCCAGGACATGAAGTGCTGTAATAATTATGGGACAGAATGAGTAAAAAATGAGGTAATATATACCCAAAGAATGCGCATCCAGATTGCCACAATTCAATAAGACAATTTTTTATGGACAATGTTTAATACAGTCTATGCTACTATCTGCATGAAACTCATGCTGGGACTACTAAGCACACAATTTTTTTTTCCTTGAAAAGTCCCCATCATGTGCGTACAAAGAAAAAGAGGAAGAGAAACAGGAATTGAATACCTTCTTTATTTCATTGCCTAACTGTTGCTTATAAGCAAGTTCCTTATAAGAAACGTTGATAATCTCATCGTGAGTCGATCTCTTCTTTTTCATTACATCAACCCATTGATAGACCCTGAAATGCCATCGCAAACTAATTGATGACAAATAGAGGAAAGGCTACTGCAGGTGAGTGTTGGAGTGATCCTGATTCTGCTTTAACTTGAGAAAGCGAACAAGGCAAGCACACACGGCCATGTGCGATGGAGGTTTGGTGTTCTCTGAGCATGATCTTTGGGGTGCCCGTGCTAAGATGGCACGACCAGTGCTCGATGGTTGCCGTGAAGATTTGATTTAATCGTTTAAATCTTTTTAATATTTAAACCAATGCGAATTAGGAAAATTAGGATTATTTTGTGAGGCTATAAATAACTCTTATAAAAAGAATTTCTGCATAAGTTTTTTCTTTCAATAGTAGATCTCGTTGACGGTCGTGGATTTTTCTTCCCATTGAGGGTTTTTCCACATAAAATTGATGTCTTTTTTCTTTGATTGATTAATCGTGTGTGCGAATCGATCCTAACAAGTGGTATCAGAACGATCAGTTTGATTAACCACATAAAGTGAGAGAGTGATTAAAACCCTAATCGACTAGAGGAGGTAATCGACTATCAGTATCAAATTCGGTGATCAAAGATCCAACCTTTGGTGCTCTCTGATCAAGTGAGAGTGATGGCAGAAGATATGAAGATTGTGATCGATAAGTTCAATGGATCGAACTTTGGGTTTTGAAAGATTTAGATGAAAGATTACTTTTCTCAGAAGGACCTTTATCTACCGCTGGAGGGTGAGAAGGACAAGCCAGCTGATTGCGATCAGAAAAAGTAGGAGCTGTTAGATCGCATAGTTTAGGTACAATTCGACTCTTACTATCGTTGACGGTAGCCTTCAATATCTCCAAAGAGAAGACCACCAAAAGTTTAATAAAGGCATTGTCAAGGATGTATGAGAAGCCTTCCACGAAAAATAAGATATTTCTCATCAAACATCTTTTTAGTATGAAGATAAATGGAGAAAAATCAATGACTAAGCATGTGAATGATTTCAACTCGGTGACGAATTAGTTGGAGTCTGTTGGAATCAAATTTGATGACGAGGTGTTGGCCTTGACGATTTTGGCTAGTTTTCCAGATAGTTGGGATAGTCTTTTGATGGCTGTCAGTAATTCGCCAGGTGTGTTGGTCTTGGTGATTATGAAGGTTCGAAAGGTTAGCAACCAGTTTGTGTTGGTTGGTGGACGCAATAGAGCAATTACTCCGTTGAGTGGGAGTTTAGAGCTGCTGAGTTCTCGCAAGGTTGGGACGAGAAAGCATGCGAGTTTTGTGGAAGTACCTACAAAGTGTCCCAAGATCAAGAATGATCATGAGATTATGAAGAGGGAAACTATGAAAGGGTTGCGTGACAAAGACAGCAGTCCATTGATGAGAAAGACTATTGAGCATGGAGAATTTCCCAGATGACGTGTGTACAAGAACAGATGCATGAGTAATCTGAGATACGGTTCATGGAGTGGCTCTAGTACTTGTGTTGTTGATAAGTCACATGGTGGGGATCAATATTTGGGAGGTCAAGGAACTCTATATCTATTTTTTTGTGGAAGAAGTTATCAATTTCAACAACTTTTGCCACTTGTGTTGCAACGTGAGGTTAGCATGGGGTCGTTGATGAGTGTTGTGTTGAGTGCATTGATTTGAGCATTAGTCCAAAGTGAGAGATTTATTGGAGTGGTCTTGATTCTACTTTAGTTTGAGAAAGCGAACAAAGCGGCACGCACGACCCGTGAGCAACAGGCACGGCCGAGTGCGATGGAAGTTTGTAGTTCTATGAGCATAGCCTTTAGTGTGCCCATGCGAAGACGGCACGGCCCTTGCTCGATGGTTGCTGTGAAGATTTGATTTATTTGTTCAAATCTTTTTATTATTTAGACCAATCTGAATTATGAAAAATTGGGTTATTTTGTGGGTTTATAAGTAACTCTTGTAACAAAAATCTCTGTATCAACTTTTTCTCTCAATAGTGGATCTCATCAATGACCGTGGGTTTTTATTTCCATTGAGAGTTTTTCCACATAAAATTGGTGTCTCTTCTCCTTTATTGATTGATAGTGTGTGTGAATCTATCCTAACAGAGAGAAAAGCAACGCCTCTTTAGCAACCCAACCTTAAGTATAGAAACCATTTTACTAGGTCTTTCTACTTGTTTTGACTTATAAAGTACAACATAATAACAAAATATATGGAACACAAGCCATCATGGAGTATATGGACAACAACATTGAGAAAAATATTAGAGAAGCTGAAATTACTTGCAAACGCTTTGACTTAGCAACTTCACCTCCATCCTCCAAAATGGTCTGCTTAGGTCTTTCATACAAAAAAGAAAGAAAAAAAGATGTTAGGATCTCAGAGACATAAATGAAAGGAATCACAACCAAAGCAAAAAAAGACTTGTGGTTCTCGGAAAATGCCAAGCCTGATAGCTCGTTGCTTTCGATTATTCCTCTAAACAATGGATGAAATCCTTCACGAGGAAGAAGTTTTGCTCTTCATATTGAATCCATTGATGGTGGTGATTTCGTCTTCATGTAAACGAAATGAATTCATATATGCATTAAGAAGGGAAGCCAGATCAGCAAATGAATCAAGGATTTCTCAAACTCAATATGAAGATCTAAAATTGACTCGTCCATAAATAGTTTCTCCATTAACAATTGCTTGGTTAATCCTAGGCAACACATGGTTTGGATTTTGCAAGAGCTCCTTCTCTGTTAAATATACATTAATAGGAACTTCTACCATCAATTCAGACTTTTGATTCTGTTAGGATTCGGGGGAAAGTCCAAGGGGAGAAACCACGTCCGACCAAACATCCCTGGTCAACAAACCATGGGCTCTAATACCACTTGTTAGGATTCGGGGGAGAGCCCAAGGGGAGAAACCACGTCCAAACCGTACCTGAGTAGAATACATATATGGACTGGGCCCAGCTGTTAACCCAAAAGCCTAAGCTGATGGGTTATGGGTTCCTCACATATATATTCTACTCTTTCTATTTCTCCATGGTCGATGTGGATAAACCTGCTCACACATATCCTCAACAGATTCCTCAACATGGTATCAGACCAAGCCGTGACAAGAGGTCACAAGTTCGATCCTTGCCTTCCCCCATTTAATATCACCTATGTAGTTTATTTATATGGGATCTTATATAACACTTGGTATGGGTTGAGCCAGTACTGTCCGCACTCCATATGTTAGATTTGCATTGATATGGCATTCTATCATCAATTCGGACTTTTTATAATGTTGGTTCCTCGACATCCTCGGTCGGAGCGGGTCTAATGGGCTTTGATAGAAATAGGTGAAGATCCAATAGATATGACATACATTCAACGATAAAAAACAAATATATAGTACTATTTTGATCTAATCTTACAACTCGTCCTACACGATGTACAAAAAGTTGAGAATTTGGAGGGAAGTCCCAGGTAATGATAAACTACAACAAAATCCCTATCTCAATGTTTCAATATATTTTATCCCCCCAAAAAGTTTTGGCATACACTAAGCACCTCATTTTTGGAATTCCTTACACTTTTGACATACATTACATTAAATAAGGTTGAATTCAACATTGCCTTACTTGTTTATGGGGTCCACATATACCTAAGGTTTCATCACTTTCTTTTCCATTCAATTTAGTCGCACCAAACCCATTTTTCTTTCTAAATGCTCTTCAAAATTCATCTATTTTACACACTATTTTTATCAAATGTTTCACCAAAACCACAATCAGCACCACCAAAATCGTTAATTTCTCAATTTATCTTCATCTCCAAAGCAGATCTAAACATAAGTTCCAGTGTTTTTTTTTTTTTTTTTTTGCATTATGTGGGTATTAAATGTTGTGCAATTTGATCTATTTGCTCTATTTGCGTTCCAAGATCTTTGTTTTTATTCTGAAAGTAAGGTTTTAGTGTGAAATGGAATAAGCTGATGAGTTCATGTTTGAATTTCCGTTCAATCCATTACGATGGCGAGTGAAGATGGTCAACAACCAATCGACATCGAGCTCGTAGCTCTGTGTACGCTCGAAGGAGATTGTGTTTCGATACCGTTCAAAGAATATTATATTCGATCACATTAATTATGTATTCCATTAATTTGTATTCGATCGTTATGTATTCTATATGACAAGTCTTATTGTTATCAAGACTCTATATTGGACTATTATACATTCCATTGTATTCAAACGTTATGTTTTTTATTATTATGTATTCCAGTGATTGTCGAGTCTATTATATGTGCAGTATATAAACATAGATGTGCATAACACAAATATATATATATATGTGTGTGTGTGTGTGTGTGTGTGTAGTATATAGACATATATATGTACAGTATACCTACATGTATGTTATGTAGGAGCCCTAAAATCCTAAACATCACATCGATATTGTCACAAGCTTTAAAATCCCAACAATGTATAAGCTTTTCAATCGCTCAACGATTTCGTTACAAAAACAACTACAGTTGCATAAATTTGCCTCCCCGGCAACAATCAAAGCTTTTTCAAGCATTTGGTTCACACCAATCGAATCTGAGTTTAGACGACCACCACTGTTTGATTGTATCTTTGGATTTTGGGGGAGAATTATTGTGCAGTTGAAGCGAAAAATCTGAGAAAGGATGATAAACATGATATCAAATCCAAAAAGAAAAACAAGGGAAGATGATAGAGAAGGGGATCTGACGGGTTAGGGTTTAGTGTTAAAAGGGATAAATTGTAAAGAGAATCATCTGTATTTGCAGGACATATGATTTGAGAGCATAGTGTTTGGTGTTTAGGGTTTTGGGGTTCGAGTCATAGGGTTTCAGAGCATAGTTTTATACTTGTGCAATATAAAGTTATGTACGTCATTTTATGTAAATTTTAGGGTTATAGGGCATAGAGTTTAGGGTTAGGGTTACGGATTTTTTTTGTACTAAGACATGTTTTGGTAGTATATATGTTAAAATATACAATATGTATTACCCATATTTTGAGTACAGAAAGATATATCGAGTATATATTATCTCTTTGGTAGATTATATTATCTCTTAGGTGGATGATATTAGCATCTTACTATATAATTAAGTATAACTTATCACTAACAGAAGTGAATATAAACATATATAACTTAACATTATAGAGGATTCCAAATACAAGAGCACCATGATCCATATTTCATGCAAACATACTAGATATCTCATGAAAAGTGAGACTATAAGAATTTAATACTTATTCTCTCATGAACTTTTACCATGAACTTTTACTATGAACCTAATATTTATTCTCTCATGAACTCCATCCATGAACTTAAATACTTGTATTTCATGCAAACATTTACTACTAGTTTACTTCAATAACCATTTCAAGGGACTTGCGTTCAATAATTTATCATTATAGCTATTCATCCATATAGTTATACATGTAGTCTATGTCAAAGTAAATGAAACTGAAGTTTATTCCATAATTTACCATCGAAATCATTGATTCATATAGTAGGAACATATAACCAACATTACAGTACATGAAACATATCATTTGCAGTATAAAGAACCAAAAAGAGGAGTACATCATGACAATATTTCAATATATATAACCTAACATACTTCACATAGAAAAATCAAGAGTACATATTCACCAACATCATGAGTACATCATGACAAGTTTTCAGTACATGTGCCCAAAAACATGAGTACATCTTCACCAAAAACCGGAGTACATCATCACAACAATTCAGTACATCATAACAAGAATTCAATACATTATTGCAATTCATGAGTACATATTCATGGCAAGCTTTCATGTAGCTTCGCCTTCGAGGCCACCTCATTTTCTCTTCTTTTCTCTGTTTTGCCTCCTTCTTCCTCGATTACAAACACCCATGTTCTATTTTCTATATTGGATTATATAGATACCAAGCATATCTAGATCATCAAAATACCAATCAAACACATGCCCAGGGGCATCCACATGAGTACCCGTATGAGTCCTCATCTTCATCTTCGAATTATTCGTAATCTACCCGTTCTTCATGGTCTTCAGAAGCCACAGTAATTGCCCCAGTGACCTTTCCCCTTGAACATCAATGTCAAGAATGCATCTCTATAATTTCTATGAAGACAAGTAAATCCCGTATCGAAGTATAATAAAAAAAAACCAGTTACTACTTCAGCATCGCAGAATCGATAAGAATGCTCATTTTACTACAACAAGAGCATCAGGACAACAAAATCTAATTTTTGGTCACAATACGACCAAAAGAAATTCTGCTATATTAGTAAGTCGCATCTCAATCTACATCTCCGTTTACATGAATTACTATATAACATTTTATGTTTAATTACATCTTACCTTTCCTGCATAAGCAACCACCTCAATAGCTTATAGGTTTCCATGGACATAAGCAAACTCATGGAACTTTGCTTCTTGTATGTTGAATGCGGACGTTTGGAACGTGTATCGATTTCATTTGACAAACCCAACGAAAAACAATGACCCATGAATTTGTTCGCACATAGTTTGTTGAACAACGAGTCACGAAAAAAGGATGCACAAAATTGCTCGACTAAGGTTAAGATTGATTTGGGGAAGATTGGGTTGCTTGGTTTTTGATTTTTGATGGATTTTGGTTTTGAATTAAGAAAAAAGGAGCAGACTCATAGGTGGTTTAAATGAGGAATCGATGATACGATTGATGTTATGTTAGAGTTAGCTTTTTTTTTAATGAGAAAATGTACAATAAGGTGTGCAGTGTAAGGTTTTTCTATAAATAGGGGGTAAAATGTATGTGAAATTATTTTAGGATATAAAGTGTGACTTGATATTCCATTAGGAATTTTAATTTAACCCCCCCCCCCCCCCCCCCCTCCCCCCCATCTCAAGATAATTACATTGTCTAAGCAAATGTCGGTCGATCATTCCCTTAAGACCCATGAAAAATACAACTGTTTGACTGTGCGTATATATCGAGATGAATTTTTATCCGTTTTACGAAACAATCAAACGATTTTTTTAATAAAATTTTTGTAAAACACTAATGATATTTTTTGTTATGTAGTATAACCTGAACTAAAATTTTTTGGCAGAAGGTCAGAGAATTAGGATTATGGTTACAATCCATTATGTAATTATTATAATAAATTATTTTTTATTTTATTTGAGGTCAAATTAGATTATCACTTAAATATATGAAATAAAAAATTGGATTAGAGTTAGTGTTGTAAGCAACATTCAATAAACTACTAGGATGGATCTCACCATAGTTTTTAAAAATAAACATTTAAATTTAAAAATTCTCAAAAATCAGTTTTTAAAAATCAAACATGTGCTTCAAAAATGTCCACATCAGTTTGGTAGGCGTTGCACAACACTTGTTTTTTTCAATAAAAATTTGTACTATATCTTATTGATAATTAATAAAATAAAAAATAAACAATTGATAATTCCCTCATATTTGTATGGGATTAAGGAGGTGAGGTGGCCATTATAGAAGTACAAGATTAGATGTCCAACCAAAACTTAAATTGGAGTTAATTTTAGATGAAATATCCAATTTTATTTTGTGAATTTTTTGATATTTCAATTATATTTTATGAAATAAAAAGTTTCAATTTTATATTATAGATTGATTTTGAGTTTCAAATTTATTCTACTTTGAACAAAATTAATTCTTACAAATAAACAAAAACAAAAGAAAAGAATTATGATGTAATAAACAAACAAAATTAATTCTTAAAATGAAGCTCAAGAAATGCCCCTGTTCGTGGGATGAATGATGCTCTTGGATGACTAAAGTATCGCGTCGAAAGACCCCTCTAGCAAATGCTCGAAGATATGTGGCAGCCTTTGTGATTTATGAAGTGTGGAAGCAGCGACATAGCAGAATTTTCAAGCAGGAAGTTCGAAAAGCTTATATGCTTTCTATTTATATGGCGCAGCAGTTACGATTATAATATACTCCCTCCGTCTCAATAGAATTACAATCAATTGATCTGACATGATAAGTTATGTGTATGTTGATTTTTATTATAAAGATTAAATTGTTTTTTGATTTTTGTGAGTGAGAGGAATGAGCAAAAAAAAGGAGAAAAAATAATATGATGAATTAATACGATATAAAATAAAAAATATGAATGTTTTGATATTTTTGTAAAGAAAAAATAATGGATTAATTTTTTCAAGAAGTTATTGTTTGTATTGGTTGGTTGCCTTAGGTTAGTTGCCTAATGGCTTTTTGATTGTATTGAACTCGAAATGAGTTAATAAAATCGGCTCATTCCAAAAAAAAAGAAAAGAATTAAAACTAACTACATATGTTTGGTTTTTTTAATCTCTAAATTTAATACTAATTCATTTTTTTATTTTTTTTTATGAGTTCGATTCTTAGAATTCAATTAAAATCCTAACTCTCTAAAGTGGCCAACCATCAGAAGGATCGACTAAATCATTCATGATCAGATTATCAATTAATCAGTAGAAAAATTGACACAAATAATGAACATTCATATTAGCAGGTGACTATCATACATCAAGAAACGAAGTACCATGCTTATTTGAGTTGCGGATCCTGAATGAGTCATTCCAATAATTTCCGTTTGATCTTAAAATCAAACCTTAAGTATTGAGACGCAAAACTAAGATTCCAGTCCAATACATATTAATTTTGCTCGTATCAAAAGTTAAGTCACATTAGATTTAGATATTATGTGCTAATAGAATAAAATTGAGATCTCTAAATTTATAGAATATAATTAATATGTTGAATATTTTTAAAAATAGATTTGAAACTTAAAATCAATTTACAATATAAAATTAAATCCCCTTATTTTATAGAATGTAATTGTGAAATTAAAAAAATTCACAAAATAAAATTGGATATTTTGTCATAAATTTTATTGATGATACAAATCATAAGGTTAAAAGTCAAGATAAATCGACTAAATACTTGTTGGAGTTGGTTTTATACTTAATAGAACTTCTTTTCCAAAACTATTCAAATCATCAACCTCAATAATTTAACATCATCATAAATGACATCTTATCGATCACAACTAAATCAGGAACATGATCTTTATTTATTAAATCTCAAATTTGATGATTGAATTCATGAAATAACACGCGAGTTGAGTTTTGGATAGACATATCTCATCTTTGTTTTTTTAGACAATTCTCAGGTGGATCAATCTTCGCAAGGGGTTGTTTTGTATTATTGTTAAAATTAAAAAATCAAAATCATAAACAGAAATAAAAATTCAATAACGAAAATCAAAATTAATTTTCAAATTAAATATTTTTTTATAAAAGAAATTTTGAATATCGTATTTTGATGAAATAAAAAACAAAAATAATTATTTTTTTGATTTTTTATTTTTTATTTCATCCATTTAATAAATAAAAATTCAAAAACAAAAATAATACCTAATAATTTTATTTCATCAAAATAATAAAATAAAAATAGAAAATAAAAATAACCACGATAATATTCAACAGGCGCTAAAGAAGGGTGTCCCCTTTTACATGTGCCCATACTCGTATCAGCCTCCGAAGCTGCCAGATTTCTTCCCCTAACTGTTTATTCGCTTGGCTCACTGGGTAAGCGACTCTCATTTCCCGCCATGGCAGGGAGCTAACCGCGAATCCCTTCGCCGGCATCGGTGAATTGCCGTCAATTCAGCGCACCACTTTTTCTCTGCAGCAGTCCATTGAAGCGAATAACAGGTTTACATTATTCGATAATGGAGAAAACGCTAATTAGGGTTTTGCTTGATTTAGCTTGTATTTGTTGGATTAGCGTTAGATGTGTTGTCTTTTAATTTGGGTAACTTGAGATTTTCTTACGTATGTCGTCTGGATTGTGATTTTGTAATCGGTGATGATAAATGTGTTGTCTTGTGTGTTCTGCGAGTGGGAACGATGTATGTAATTGGTTGATGCGTGAGTTTCGTCTGGAGTTGCAGTCTTGGAGATCAAGTTATCGATATCGAAAATCGGTCAAGGAGTTTCCATGAAGAATGTACAAAAATAGAGTTTCCTCTACATCTTTTGTTTTGATTTTCATTTCTTGTATGGTTGAAAATTTGCCAATACAGTTCCCTCTAATTAGGGTTTTTCTCGGGTTAGCTTTTCTTTGCTTCGAATTTAGATCATGTGTGTTGTTGTTTGATTCGAGTAACTCGAATTTTTTGTTTGTATTGTCTGGATTATGAGTTTGTGATTGGAATTGATACATGTATGGCCTTGTGTATGCTATGTGGATTGCTTTGTATGTGAGGGGTTGATGATGCACGAGTTTGCTTGAGCTGGAGTTGAAGTAATGAATGTCAGAGAGTTGGTATCCATGAAGAGTACGAAAATAGAGTGTTGAAGGCAACAAATCGGATAATCTCGGTCGAGATGTACGTAGGCTTACCCCCAAAAGGAAAAAAAGAGTCCTCAGGAAGCGTACCACAGACCACATGGTTGGAGAAACGGTTGATTTCCAGTGACAATAGTTGCAGAAGTAATTGATAGAGATAAGTTACTTTTGAACTTTGGAGTATGTCATTTTCAAGGTATAATCATCATCCCAACGTGATGACTTTTAGTGGTTTTCAGCAAATACTTATACTACTGATTTATGGGGGTTGCTATTTGGTTTTGGCATTCATATCTATGCATGATGGTGTTAGTGTTGGATACTTGGGTTCAGGTACTTAATTCCCAGAGTGATGGGTTTGGTATAACTGTGTCTGCCCTTTGATAAGTAATGGTTTGCTGCAGAAACCTGTTACTCATCTTATCCCACCAGGCATTCTGGATGATTACATTTTTATTTTTTTTAGTTTTTTAGAATGAGTAGAACCTAAAGCGGCCACAATGCCTTTTTTTTTTTTTTTTTGTAATTCTTGTATCCTTCCTAGGTTAGACCTCTTTTGGTCAAGAGGGAAATCTTTTTTGGCATGCTTTGTTTAATAATTTGAATTTACCCTTTTTTTGGCTGTTCTTAGTTGAGTTCTATTGTTGTGCTTTTATACTGTAGATGACACTTTTGACGCTGAGAACAGAAGGATTGACACAACTAAAGTCATTGACAGTGGACAAAGCAAGATGTAGAAGGTCGGGTTTCCTCCTCTCGACCTTTCCTAGCCAGCAAAAATGCATAATGTGTCATTGCTCATCTTTCACGAACATCTACCTGAACAACTCCTCTAGCAGGTGAGTGTACACAAAATATTGCTAAAAAAGGCTAGGATCTTCCCTGGTTTTTTATATCTTCTCTCATTGTATATTTCTGACTTTCCTTGGTGCTGTTGTGGCTATTGTGAATTGATGGAGACAAATAAGGTGTTGAACCTTTGTTTGTCCAGATGTTCTCTGCTTGAACTTCTGTGAATACATTTTTCATATTTTCTCGCTCAGAATATTCTAAATCTTACAGGATTTTTTGCCCATCGCTTTGGCGCTTTTATCCTTTGATTGTGTTGGTGGGTACAGATAACTCAGGGGTAGGCCTTATGTGTGCTGCACCAACCTCTTTTTTGTTGGATTCGTCTCTTTTGTTGGCTGCCTTGTTGGGCCATTGAAGAGATAGCGTGAAGTTGGAGAGTAGATTTTATACTTTAGCTAACTTATATTTTCTTTTAGTGGTTGCTGGGTTGAGCCTTGCACAATATTTTCACAGAAGTGTCACTAGAGTAATCCGTGTAAAATGACGATGGATACATTTGACTCTAGTGTTTGATTTCTTATTGAATATTTGGTGAAATCCTATGCCTTCGACCAGATCCCACGGTAGAAGACATGGCTGGAGATTATCATTTGCTTTAAACACTGATCAGGTTCCAGATAACAGTGATCAACAAAGGCTCGATGGCGAGGTTCCTGGCACAGGGCAGACACGGCTTAGCAGGATAGTCATTGCAGCTGGCAGGCAGTTGCTAAGAAAGCTGAATTCAGCTAGAAAGAACTTTCCCATGAAGATATTTCTCCTTCTGCTAGGATTCTATACAGCCAACGCACTTGCGACAATACTTGGTCAGACTGGTGACTGGGATGTGTTGGTAGCAGGTGTTGTAGTCGCTGCTATTGAAGGAATCGGAATGCTCATGTACAAAACGCCTTCGTCTCTGCCAAGCCGGAGATTACAGTCCTTGGTTGTATTGATCAACTACTGGAAAGCTGGTGTGTGTTTGGGACTTTTTGTGGACGCTTTCAAATTAGGCAGCTGAAAAAGGTTTGTGCTTGATCTCCACTTTTACCTTCGAGATTCAGTTGTTGCTTTCTTTTTCATTGGCTAATGCTAGAGAGTTTTTAGTTTGGCATTTTAATTAGCTAAATAATTTGTAGAAACACCTCTCTTTTTCATTAGCCTAGCTTGTGGAGTAAATATGCTCGATTCGCTTGATTAGCTCGATGTGTCAGGACCTTCTACTCTTTGAGCACGTATTGGCACAACCAGCAAAATGCTAGTGAGAGAACTGACTATGGGAACTACCACCATGTATGATCAAGTCATAATGGTAAACAAGCAGTTTCTAGGTTAGTAAGTTAGGGGTTAGTGACAGCAAAACGTTATTGGAAAATATTTAGAAACTGGTGATATTCTTTGTGGTTTTAGTTCGACCATCTTGTTTTTTGAGGATAAGCCAGTTTTTCTTGTGCGGACTTCAAATTCCTATTCTGCCGGACTTCAAATTCCTATTCTGCTCATCAGGTTAATCAACATAAATCAGAGCCAAACTTGGAAGGCTCTCTCCCTTCATTTGAAGCGGAATGTAACTACTCACCCAGAATCAGAGTTTGAGGTGTAACTACTCATTCTTGCGGTAAACAGGGCTCTGGAAGGCAGCCTCTCCATGACAGTTGGATGTGTACATGAACATGTTAACCTTGGTGAATCTTCTTCGCATATAATTTTGATGGAGTAGATAATGAACAAGGATACTGGAAGGATTTCGCTTCAGGAGGGTGGATTAGCTGCTATTGATTTTTCTATCTTAGAAGGCTTTAGAGTCATTTGTTGAGTTCGTGTGGAGTATATTATGGTAAAGACAAGATGCGCTGAATTGATTTCTGCCATTTTGTTGACGTTATCATAGAATTTTTCGCCAAGCCGCATTTGTAAAATTTAATGTATATTCTAATCACATATGTTAAGTAGAGTTGATTCACTTGTATATCGTTCTCCCCCAGGTCAAGAGTTCGACACGGATTTGCGAGATTTATATGAGGTATGTTTCTCTCTTTCAATTTTTCTTTCATTACATTCATCTATTGCAAGGATATTATGATACTAGCATGAGTATCACAATCTTTAGGATGGTGTCTCGAATCTAGTCTAAAGACCAGAGTAATGTTTCAGCTACATAAAAATGCCTTTACATGTTGCAGATTCCAAGAGGTTCTCTGGTTGAAATTAATCAGCCCCATGATCAACTCGGAAGTCAGAAGCGCGATTAGAATGGAACACTTGTCGAAACAAACTGAGATCCAAAAGCACAATAGCAAAGATGATATCGCGGTCGACAATCCCATGGTTGACAATTCAACTCCCATGAGATCCCCAATCAAGGATCACATCCTGTGGCAAGATGCCAATATCCTCCTCAAAACAACAATTCGATCACAACTCAAAGTTCTGCTATAAAACCCTTTTGTATGCCCGCAACAATACGACAAGACAATTCGATCACACCTCATAATTCGATAGCCCTTCCAGTTCAGTACCGGATGCTCTCTGGAGAACAAAAACCATGTTCTTTTGGGTACCGGCAATATGGATCTTTTTCATGTTCTGGTAGCCAATACTTGTTGAAGTAGACTCTTGAGGATTAGAGAACGTTCACCCATCAGGATGGCAACACAAAACAAACAGTCTAAGATTAAGAAGGTTGGTACCGAGGCCCATCAACAGCATGAAAAAGAATCGCAGCAAATATAGACAGAAAACACTTCATGACATAGTTTGAAAACAATAGCAAGCACACGGCAAATTCCACCATGGACCAGCAGAAGAAAGAACATAAATAACACATTGTAAATTGATAGTACAATCGAATAACGCAACTCACAGCAATCCATATTATAACATTTCTAAAAGAGTAACAATGTATCTAAAGAAAAGGGCAACACTCTACTCCACAAGATGAGTAGAATAAAAAAAGCTAGCGTACAGCTTCGCTTTTTTTCCTTTGATGATCATTCAAAGATCCTGAACTTGCAAGCCTACAAATACAGAAAAGGAAAAAAATAGCAACAGATTAAAGTTTGAAACAAATCATGACTTTGTATTATCAGAGAGTTAAACAAGAGACAGTCGTCACACAAAACAATGAGAAGATACCTGGAGGAAGCGATTGCTTCAACTTGTTGGCCTTCTCTGAATCAAAGACAGATAGGGTGTAGAGGTACTTGGAGCAGCGAACCTTGAACTTCACCACATCCTTGCTCCTCTTAATTTTGACTGAACGAGCGTCTTTCCTCCTTGCAGTGAGAAGGAAATCCTTGATCTCGTGAATCTGCTTCGGCTGAGAACCACATCAAGGATAAGAACAAGTCAGTGAGCCACATTATCCAAGAAGACGCATGAGATAGACTGTAAAGTTGCAATGTAACAACAGGTCAAGTCAAACTTTAAGAAATTTGATCCTGTATGTAATATGTTCATATGCCATTAACAATTGATGACATGATATAATAACAGGTGGTCACATCTCAAAGAATTGATAGTGTGGTAGAACAAGTTTTGAAAAGCCCTATGAATGCCTACTTATGAGTCTTGGGTCTTGGAAACTCGATAATAGAAGTCTGTATGCTTCATAGTCCATTTGATCGATTGTCCATTTGCCCCACTGTTTGAAGTTACTTGCTACCCAAAAATTCAAAACACTTAATAACAACATTCACAACATTGAATAAACAAATGAAACAAATAACTAGGACATCCTGTTGGACACGAGTACGAACTCGGATGAAATTCTATCAGCCAAAAGAGCAATACATCAACCAACATTCAATATGCATGATCCCTAGCAGGCTAGCATTAATGATTACGAATCAAATTACAGGCCAACAAAAGACCAGATATGAATGTAACTGTTCTGGTCTAGATTGTGGATTCAAAAGAGTAAAAATCAAAGATCTAGCAGAGTCACAAGAGGAAAGAATTTACTGCGAACCAAGCAGAAAAGAACATCTCCGGCAAAGAGGAAAGAACCATGAACAACTATGCAATTTTCATCAGTATTCAAAAGTGGGGAATAATATTACATTCCAAGATTAGTAACACAGATTGACATAGTATTTGACGGTGGCGAGTTTTATCAGTATCCAATGCACAATGCAGCATACTTGTAATTGGAATTAAACTTAATACAGCTTGCAGATTCTGTGTATGATGTCGTAAACGTACTTGAGGAGAAGAACGAGTTTGAGCAACAAAAATAGTTATCGAACAAAATAAAAAATAAAACAGAAAAATAAAAAGGAGCTACAGATGGTACACCTACTGTGTTTCTCCATGAAACCAAAGGTCCAAAGCATCCCACAAATCAAACAAACAGCAGAATTTGATCGATATGGCAAAATAATTTTTCCCGAAGATAAACAATTTATGCTATGGAAATAAGTACAATCAGAAAGCCAAAACAATCAGTCATGCAATCATGAAGAACTATTAATTCCGGAAACAAATACATGATCGGTTTTGAGCCATGAAGTGTCCCTAAACCTAGAAATAGCCTAAAACAATCAGCCACAAAGTCCCGCTGTCATGCAAAAGTATCATTCGTGGAAACAAGCACATGATAAGCATCGAGTCATGAATCGTGAAGTGTCAAGACAACAAAAAACCACCAAAACATTCACTTATGAACACTAGATCATTCCAACCACCACTATCCATTTCCTTTTCAATCGATACTAGCAAAGAAATGTTATTATGCACTCTTCCATCGTGTGCACTTCCCTGGAAGACTCTCAAAATGATTGGCCAAACACGTAGACACCTCATGTGAGTCAAAGTCGAAGATAAGTAACTACAGTACTTTCAAAGTCAACAGCTCAAGTTCATATCTAGTCTGCACAAAAGGGAGCTCCATTCATCACTACTCAATATACCATCAAAGAAAACAACAGGATCCATCTAAACTGATGATAACTATCTCAAATCAATAAATAAGACAAAGAAAGAACTCAAAAGCGATTTTCCTTAGACCATTCAGAGCAATTTCTCTATCCCTATCCTTATTATGCAGTGCTACAATGTAATTCTTTCTACATAGAGTTTCAGTTTTCAACTACCCAACAAATTCCCTATAATAATTATATATATTGATTTTCTATATTTTATCTAATGATTCTTATATGAGATTTCATATTCTAAATTCTAATTTTATTTTTCATATACTTTTTGTTATATGTTAGCATTTGAGTATATTTATATTTACTTTAAAAGATATTTTATACAAATTATGATTTTATTTTTGAAATTCATAATTTATAAATTGTTGATTTTATTTGAAATTTTATCGATTTTATTAAAAAAAATTAAAAGCATAAGTAATACTCCCTCCGTCCCAGTTTAAGGTGTGATTTAATACGATCAAACATTATTTTTCACAAAATTATAGTGAGACACTAATGATATGGTCAAGAATAAGGACGGAACACACACCGAAGTGGGTGCCGATGCAGAAATTATGGGACAGAGGGAGTAGTAAAAAGGTATAGGGAATGACACTTTGATTCCCTAGAAGTAGGGAAGGAAGTGAGAGTAAAAAAATCATATAGGGATAGAGATGGGGATAAGGAATCATATAGGGTCATTTTTGTGCAAATTCCCTAAATTTGGAGATAAGGAATATAAGGGAAACTGCTGCAAGTGCTCATAGCATTCCTCAGCTATCGAATCCCCCAACCTTAGCCTTAACCCCAAACCCTAAACCTTAAAATGCTAAACCAACTCCAACTCCAACTCCACTCAAACAACTACACAACAAATCCCTCCTATACTTTTAAAATGAAACACTTGCAACAATAGATGAGAATCAGTTGATCAAGTCTTATAAGGAGGAGAAGAGATACCATTTTCTTGCTCGGAGTTGTTCTCAGCGGCGGCGGCGGAAGAGGAGAAGATGATGCGATTAAGGCTGGCTTCGGCGACTCTTGTGGTTGTGTAGAAACCTAAAATCGGAGAGGATTCTGTTTTGCCCTTGGAGGGTTTCGGGCTTTGCACGGGGCTGATGACTTGGACATGTCGTTTGCATGAGCCCAAGCCCAGTAACCTGTTTTGGAGGCCTGTTTCATAAAATCGATATAATCTGATGAGTATTGACATCATGAGAAAAAATATTTATTGATAAATTGTTTATTGGATATATACTTTTGAGAGTTCACTAATAATTATGTGGCGTAAAAATATCATATTCATTCTTAAAATCAATTGATAATAGAAAGAGAAACCCACGATTTATTTATATTGTTGCAATCTTTATCTAAAATTCGATGTGGGTTTAATATCTCTAACATCTGACAGATAGATTTGATGACCTCAAGTATAAAGGAGTGATATACTTGATCCAATAAGGTTCCTGGTTCGAAGGCTTGCCAAAAGAAGATAGACAAGGTTTCATGCAATGAGGAGTGGATGACTAAATTCCACCAGTCTGAGGCTGATTTTGTGGTGCCCGGTATATCATATCATGCAGATAAGGTAGTAAGCATTCATCCACCTATCACATATAAACCACAGTTCAAAATTTTCAATGCATAGAATGACCATCCTGATTTATTGGAATGGGTTAGGGAGGCATGGAGGCATGAGGTGAAGGGAACTCCCATATAGGGCTGTACACGGACCGAATCGAGTTGAGTGTCAATGAATTTGATCTCGAATTTTGATTTTTCATTTTGAGTAGAACATCAATGATCTCTAGCACTAGTGAAAAACTCGAGCTCGAACCGAGTTCAAGTATGTCTCATCGAGTTTCGAACTACTCTTCGGATAATTTGTCAAATACCAAATCAAGTTGAATCCAATCAATTCTAACGATGTTACTCACAAGCTCAAGTGTTGTTTGTAGGTTATAATCATGCATGTAATGTAACTCGTCACCATAAAAATTTACTAAAGTGCACACCAAACATTATAGAAAACTATTAATCAACAAATAAAAATATTCTTCTTCAAAAGAGAGAAAATAAATGACCGACAAATAAGATAAATATAAGGCACAAAAAGAGCTATTCTGACTACTACAAAATATGTTATCATTATGTGTGAGCCTATCGAATTGCTTCATATTGTTTTAGAAGAGCAACTATCACTTACATATATAAAATAAACATGATTAATTTTATGAATTAACATTTCACCATGAATCAATTTATAAACGTGATTAATCATATTCTTACAGAACGAAAGTTTGTTACTAAATACAAGAGAACCGATGTCTAAGAGGACACTTTGATGCTAGCAACAAATTTGATGAGGATGCTAGGAGATCTATGGAAGATAAGATAACAGAGAAAAAGATCAAAGAGACATCATTCTAGATTGCTACAAACAAAGATCCAGGTCCAGGTGGTTTGAAAGTGATTTCTTTATTATCACATGGGACATCATTCAATATAAAGATTGATGTGGTAATGAATTTTTTCAGGAGTCGCAGGTTTTTCAAGGAGGTGAATGCCACAAGTCTTGGTATCCTTGAGTGTGATAATTCGGAGTGAGTGAAGGATTATAGACCCATCTCGGGTGTAAATACCATATACAAATGCACTTCAAAGATCATTGCTAATGACTGTCAGCTGACCTTGCACAGAGGAGACTGCCTTTGTACATGGGAAAAGGAAATCTGATGGTATGTTCATGGCTCACGTGTTGATCAAGGATTATACAAAGAGACAAAGAACATAAGATTGGTAATAAAGGTAGACATACTTAAAGCCTGTGACACCAATAGTTGAAAGTTTGAGATAGACTCACTTAGGACAGTAGGAACACCTGATGATCAGTTGAGTTGAGGAAATCATTTCAACAGCCATGTTTTCAATGAATATGCATGGAGAATTACATGGTTACTTCAGAGGAGGGAGGGGCCTAAAGCAAGGTGATCCCAAAACACCTAATTTGTTCATCATGTTGGAATTCTCACAAGAAAATAATTCAAGTGTGGATTTCAAAGACTAACAAATAAGGACCTATATGAGTGATACTTATGTACGAGCTCTCTATGTTTTAAATGTAGGAAAAATAGGATGGAATATGGTATCTTAACAATGGATGCTCAGGACACATGATAGGGAACAAAAGCATCCTTAAAGACTACATAAAAAAAGTAAGAACCCTTGGTCATCTTTGGTGGTGGAAAAACAGGTACAACTAAAGATTATAGAACTTTTGATATAGGTTCCTTAATCTTTAGAGATGTAGCTTATGTCAAGGGATTAGAACATAACTTACTATCCATTAGTCAGCTGTGTGATAAAAATTATGATGTCTTATTCACTCAGAATTCATGTCAAATAAAAGACAAAATCACACAACATGTTTTTACACAAACGATGCTAAAGACACAAACTGGCTATGGCACAAAAGAGTAGCTCACCTTAATTTCAAAACTATAACCAGATTATCCTCAGGAAGCATAGTGATAGGTCTTCCACAAATAAAGTTTAAAAAGGATAAACTATGCAGACCATAAAGATCATGTCAAGAACGAAAACATACTAGAGCAAGCTTTAAACCTCTAAATTCATCAGAATCAAATAGAATTCTAGAATTGTTACATATGGATCTTTTTGGTCCAGTAGAGTTAGAAAACTTAAGTAGAAATAAGTATACTCTAGTTATAGTATATGATTACTCAAGATACATATGGGTAATGTTCCTACATAAAAAGAGTGAAACATACAGTATACTAACTAGATTCCTAAGACAAATTCAAAATGAAAAAGGGATTGAGGTAATCATAATTAAAAGTGATCATGGTACTGAATTTGATCAATAGGAGTAGATACCTATTGCAATGATCACGGAATAAAACACAACTTCTCAATACCAAGAACACCTCAACAAAATGGTATAGCAAAAAGGAAAAATAGAACACTAATAGAATCAACTAAGACAATGCTTGCTGATGCAAACCTGTCTAAAATATTTTGGGCAGAAGCAGTAAACACAGCATGCTACACTCAAAATAGATGCACTATACACAAAATACATAAAAGGACCCCCTATGAACTATGAAAAGGAAAGACACCAAGTGTCAAATATTTTCATGTCTTTGGATGTAAATGCTATATATATAATAATGATAAAAATCATTTAGGGAAATTTGATCCTAAGATAGACGAGAGAACCTTCTTGGGATACTCGATATTCAATAAAGCATTTAGAGTGTATAATATAAGAACACAAATAGTTGAGGAGCCAGTACATGTATCCTTTGATGAATTAGAAACATCTATACGAGATGCTAAAGTCTTTGATGAGGAATGTGTATGTATAGATGATGAACAGAATGCAGACGAGGGTATTGAAACTGTAGATAAGGAAGAGTCGTCTGCACACGATGAAGAAAATCACAATGCAGCAGAGACAGAAAAATCAATCTCTCAACAACAACTGGAGTAAACAACTAATGAAAAAGACAAAGGAAGATGGATTAAGGCACACACACAAGAAGACATGATAGGAGACAAAGATATGTGATAGGAATGTGCAATCCCTCCATTTGTATAGAAATTGATGAAACAAAAATGAGATATATTAGTCATAATGTAGTTAGTGTATTTAACCTAGAAGTCAAATAGGTAGTTGCAGTGTAGGTTAGATGCTGGAGAGAAGACGGCTGCAGATGATGGACATCATATGAGCCACCAAATGCAGACTACTACAAAGGACTTTAGCTAAACAACTAAGGCATTCTTGAGCAACAAAACAATTTCAAATGCTTACGGATCTGGGAGTGAGCTTGCAGACGAGGACTAACATAGCAAGGCATGAAGTGGATCAGATTTGGGTGCAGACTAAGGTTGCAGCAGCGACTTGGTGAAGACTAGGGTTGCAAGGTGCAAACTAGGGCTTACAGTACTGGATACAGACTGGAGGTTGTAGAAGACTAGATTACAACATAGATGATTGCTAGGGTTGAGTCAAAGGTTTGGAGTGAGTCAAACAAAGATTTGAGTTAAAGCAACAACGGCATAATTTATGGAGTTAGTGGACTGCCAGCATAAAAAACAAGATGATGGGGGACACGAGTGGTAAAGTGTCATGTCAGAAACAGTACCTTGTTGATGGCTTCATTTCATGAGCCTATAAAAGAAAACCATTGAAACTCATTGAATAAAGGCTCTTGAATGTGATTGAAAGGCAAGCGTGCAAAGGAATCGAAAGTTCAAAGATTACTCAAGAGAGCTAATTCATGAAGATCACAGTGAAAGGAGTGTCACTAGTGTACAGAAGGACACATCTTGCAGCAGAGTCCTGAGTGAGGATCTGTGCACAGGATCTGAGTCCTTCATCTTTTGTACAAGTTAGATAGCTTTTAAAAACAAGTTTTCTTGTAAGCTCAAACAAGAATATAATGATACTCACCTCTTGGCTTGACTACACTGGTCAGCAAGGGAAGTCTGGACTAACCTCTCGATTATCATTTGATAACGAGTATCTGAACCAGAATAAATATTGTGTCTATTACTTGCCTTGATTGCTTGATATTTAGAACTGTTAAAAATAAATCATCACACCCAAATAGAGATAAACTCAAAGAGTTTGAACTCTTTGGTGCAGACTATCATCTGTCATCTGTAGACTATCTAAGTGGTCTGCATAGAATAGTTGTCTAAAAAGAACTAGTATTCCGCATTAAAAGTCAGAAAAAGTTTTGATACAACCTATTCACCCTCCTCCCTCTAGGTTGAATCTTGGACCTTATAATTGGTATCAGAGCCTAATTTTTCAGACTTAACAGTTTATGGAAAGAAAAGGTCATTATCTTATTTGCAAAGAAGTTACTAACAGTTTATTTCAGTGTAGAACAATGACACCACCAAAGCTTCCTAAATGCCCTAATAGTGGAAAGCCTCCATCATGCTCCTTCAACCATTGAAAGCTAAGGATGCTTGCTCATCTCAACTCAATAGATAAAAGAATGCAAGACATCATCACTGATGGGCCTCATATTCCAATGATGCGAGATCCAATGGATGCAACAAAATAAATATTCAGGCCAAAGACTATTTGGTCCAGAGAAGACTAAGATCTGGTGCTAGATGATAGAAGAGCTCAAAACCATATTTTGAAAGCCCTTGATGACAACATGTTTGAAATAGTGGTTCATATAACCAGTGCAAAGGAAGGATGTTCAGAAATAGAGCTTCCTATGGAGGCATAGGAAGCTCTATTGCTCAGAAACGAAGGAACTAATGAAATAAGGGAGAACAAGAAGGATGTTCTATTGCAACAATATGATTGGGTCTCAATGAGATCTGATGAAAATTTGACCACCTTCTGTGAAAGGTTCAATATTCTCATCAACAATCTCAAAACCTTAGGAAAGAATTTCGAAAACAAGGAAGTCAACCTAAAGTTTGTGAGATCTCTTGGTGAAATCTGGAGCAAAAAAACCATGCTTTAAGGGAATCCAAAGATATAACAAAGATGCCCGTCACTCAACTGTACGGTGTATTACATATATACAATCTCGAAGTTGAGAAAAGGAAAAAAATAGACGATGTCAGAAAGAAAACCTTGGCTTTCAAAGTAGAAGAAAAAATCCTGAAATACATGACAGAAGAGGAGACCACTGATTCCTCGTCTACAAGTGAGCCACGACTATCTGAAGAGCTGACAATAATGGGAAAAAAGTTCAAAAAGCTATTCAAGAAAAGGAACTTTAGGAAGAACTTTTCCTCAAAGACAAAGAAAACAGAAAAAGAAGTCTGCTACAACTGTGACAAACCAGGCCTTTTTGCTGCACAATGCAGACGACCAACTCAGGACTCATATGCACCAAAATTCAAAAAGGACCATAACAAAGGTAATTCTAGAAGAAAAGAAAGAGGCAAAGTCAATGCTGCAAAGACATGGAGCGATACAAACTCTGATGATGAAGACACAATCTTAAACGCTCACCTATGTCTCAATGCTAAGGATGATGAAAAGCAGTAGGTATTTGATCTTTCTGACTTAGATGCCACCATAGAGGAATTGAAGAAAGCACTTCAAGAAACCTCCGAGAACTTTAGTTCCCTTTTAAAGAAAAATAAAGAAATCTTAAACAGATTGCAAGTCTCAAAAAGAAATACAATTTAATAGATGAAGAGATCAATAATAGTCTAATCAATGTTCAAGATGAACTGAAAGAAATAAATGAAAAGGTGAAACTTCTCAATGTAGTAGCGAAAACACTTACTTTGTATGCTTGGAATGGTAAGACTTTATGTTTGTAAAAATTGTTCAATGCAGGTCAATCCTTCCATGATAAAACTGGGTTAGGGTATAATGACTGGTTGCATAATAATGCAGACAAGAAACCAAATGTGCAGGCTACTATAAAAACTGTGCAGGAGAGGAACATCTCAACTGCACCAAATGTGCATATAAGGAATACCTCTACTATAGCAGGTGTGCATAAGAGCAAAAGCTCCACTGCACAGAAAGAACTAAAAAGCAAGAACAGTCTGTAGAAGACATCTCTACTGCAAAGCAAGATCTCTACTGCTCAAACCCAAAAGAGCTGGAGCAAAACACCAGTATGAGTTGATGAGAAATATCATAAAATACAGAAGGCTAAGAATCTTAAAAAGGTATTCAATGAAAGTCTTATGAAGCTCAATATGCACTTAACTACTCAGTATGTAACAACTTCTCCAAAAATTTTCTAAGAAGGTTACACTCGAGACACATCTGCTCATGTCAAATGCAGCAGACGAAGTGGGGTAGACCACTAATAAGCACAAGACCAAAGGTCTACTGCTTTACCTGTAGCAAACTTGATCACAAGTCCTTTGAGTGCTGGAATTCTTACAATAAGATAATTCAAGTGTGGATTCCAAAAACTAACCAAAAGAAAAAGATGATATCCGGACAGTGGATGCTCAGGACACATGACAGGGAACAAATTCATCCATGAAGACTACAGAAAGGAGCAAGGGCCTCTCGTCATATTTGGAGGAGAAAAAGCAGGTATAACTAACGGTTATGGAACCCTTGGTAGAGATTCCTTAATCTTTAGAAATGTTGCTTATACCAAAGACTTAGAACATAACTTGCTATCCATTAGTCAATTGTGTGATAAGAATTATGATTTATCATTCACTTATGATACATGTCAAGTAAAGGATAAAGTCACACAAGAAGTAAAATTACTAGAAGTAAGAAAAAGAAACGCGTATGCAGTAGATTTTGACTCATCACAGTCAAAATAAATAACCTATTTCTAAGGACACAAACTGGCTATGGCACAAAAGGTTAGCTTATCTTAACTTTAAAATAATAGCCAGATTATTCTAAGAGAACCTAGTAAGAGGACTTCCACAAGTAAAATTTAAAAAAGATAAACTATGCAGACCATGTCAGGAAGGAAAGCAAACTAGAGCAAGCCTTAAACCCCTAAACTCTTCAGAATCAACTAGAATTCTGGAATTATTACATATGGATTTATTTGGTCTAGTTGAGGTTGAAAGGTTAAACAGAAAAAAGTACACTCTTGTTGTAGTAAATGATTACTCAAGATATACTTGGATAATGTTTTTGTATAAAAAGAGTGAAACTTGCAATCTTCTAACTAGGTTTCTTAAGCAAATTCAAAATGAAAAAGGCATAGAAGTAATCACAATTAAAAATGATCATGGCACCGAATTGATCAAACAGGAGTACATGTCTACTGCAATGATCATGGAATTAAACATAACTTCTCAGCACCTACAGGCAAGGACGAGTCGTCTGCACACAACGACAATGCAACAGAGACTGAAGAATAAACTCAACAACAACTGAAAACTAATGAACAAGATAAAAGAAGATGGATCAAGGCACATACACAGGATGAACTAACTATAAAGGAACTTTCTAAGGTCGAAGCAAAAGAAGATACTATAGAGGAACTCCCTGAAGTTGAAGAACAAGAGGAGGAACTACCCACAGTTGAAGATCTAATAACGGTTACATCCATATCAGACTAGGATGTAGCATTACCTCACACTGTAGCTGAGACAAAGAATGCACACGAGGCAGAACAATCAACTCCAACTTGTCTAGCCTTACATAGTCTATCAAATCTGTTGTTTACACCACCCTCTTTATTTGGAAGGATGTAAACACAAGTAGATCCACCCTCCATGGGATTTACTCAAGGAATACCAAGCAGCAGTGCCTATGAAACTCACACAACTCCTCCATCTACAGTAAAGCCACATAAGGATATATTTGATGATGACATTCAAATCATCTCAGTTCAACCAAGGCCACCTGCAAAAATGATACACTCCTCTCCCTTAGAGGACACTACAGGCAACAGATTGGGAAGGTTAGATCAAGAAATCTACAACATGCGAAAATGGAATAAAGAAGCACTTCATGAGTTGCTTGACACCCTATAGCCTATAGTAGAAGAGTTTGAACACGAAAGGAAAACCAGAACTCAAGGCTTTGAAGACCTTCAGACTTCACTGGACAAACTGACAGCAAGGGTTATGGACCAAATGCAAAGAGCCAATGCCTTCAACCTTCAACAATACAGATTGAGCTCTTCCAACCTCAACAATTTCAAAAGTCAACATCAAGCTGATCTAAAAAAGCTAAACAAGGCTCTGCAGATCACTCAACAATAACTCAATAAAACCATTCGCATCAACGACACCAAGTTTAGATTACTTGAAACTAAACTAGAAGTAGTTCAAAGGAACATATTCTCTAAACTCTAAGTTATACGCACTGTCCTTGAAGCTCTCACATCCACCCTGAATGCAAACAAAAAAGGGGATAAACAGACTGTAGACTAGCCACAGAGAACTCCTAGGAGTACCATAGTAGAGCAGTAGAAGACCCGAGCTGAGACTCAGGTGGAGAAGTCTTCTACAACCAAGAAAAGACGTTCCTCTGACAAAGAAAGAGAAAGGTCTCCAAAGAGACAAAGAGATCATGGGGAGCAGTCTTATGAAGAATGCAGACTTCCAAAGAGTTAGACGAAAGGTCTCAAAACCCCAAAAAAGAATCAGAGGAGGAACGAAGGCATAAGCACAGTAAGGAAAAGGAGCATCAAAGGTAAGAATACATATCTATAATGCTCTTTCTTTCTGTTTCTTTTTTCTTTTTTGTTTTGTTTTTTGTTTGAAAACAATGTAATCTAGTAGGAAGAAAAGTTGTAAACTTGTTGTTTTACATAGGAGATTTTGTTAGCATCAATTTAGGGAGAGATTGATAGGAATGTGTAATCCCTCCAATTGTATAGAAATTAATAAAATAAAACTGAGATATATTAGTCATAATGTAGTTAGTGTGTTTAGACTAGAAGTTAAGTAGGTAGTTGCAGTCTAGGTTGGATGCTGGAGAGTAGACGGCTGCAGATGATGGACATCATATGAGCTACCAGATGCAGACTACAATAAAGAATTTTGGCTAAACAGTTAAGGAATTCTTGAGCAATAAAAGAACTTCAAAGGCTTCAGGGTCTCGGATTGAGCTTGCAGACGAGGACCAACACTGTAAGGCATGAAGTGAATCAGATCTGGGTACAGACTAAGGTTGCAGCAGGGACTTAGTGAAGACTAGGGTTGCAAGGTGCAGACTACGTCTTACAGTACTGGATGCAAACTGGAGGTTAAAGAAGACTGGATTGTAGCAGAGATGATTGCTAGGGTTGGGTCAATGGTTTGGAGTCAGTTAAACTAAGATTTGAGTTAATACAGCAACGACACAATTTCTGGAGTTAGCGGACTGACAGCATCAAAAACAAGATGGTGGGGGATACGAGTGGCAAAGGGTCATGTCAAAAACAGTACCTTGTTGTTGGGTTCGTTTCCCGAGCCTATAAAAGGAAACTGTTGAAGCTCATTGAAAAAAGGTTGTTGAATGTGATTGCAAGGCAAACGTGCAAAGCAATCGAAAGTTGAAAGATTAGTCAAAAGAGCTAATTCGTGAAGATAACAGTGAAAGGAGTGTCACTAGTCTGCAGAAAGGCATATCTTGTAGCAGAGGCCAGAGTGTGGATCTATGCAAAGGATTTGAGTCCTTCATCTTTCCTACAAGTTAGATAGCTTGTAAAACGGAGTTTTCTTTTAAGCTCAAACAAAAAGATAGTGATACTCACCTCTTGGCTTGACTCTGGTCACCAAGGAAAGAATAGACTAAACTCTAGATTATCATTTGATAACGAGTGTCTAAACAAGTATAAATATTATGTCTATTATTTTCCTAGATTACTTGATATTTACAACTGTTAGAAACAAATCGTCACAGTCAAACAGAGATAAACTCAAAGAGTTTAAACTCTCTGGTGCAGGCTACCAACTGTCATTTGCAGACTAGCTAAGTGGTCTGCATAGAACAATGGTCAGCAAAGAACTAGTATTCCATATTAAAAGTCAGAAAAAGTTTTGATACAACCTATTCTTCCCCCTCCCCCCCCCCCCCCCCCTCCCCTTTTAGGTTGAATCTTGGACCTTACAATACGTCTGTGCAGACTAGAAGGGAAATAACTAGAGAATGCATGTCTGCCTACTTCATATCAAAAGTAGAACCAAAGACAACAATTGAAGCCTTGAATTGTCCAAATTGGGTAGATGCCATGCAAAAAAAAAAAAAAAAAAAAAGGGAAGTTCCAAAGAAATAAAATATGGTGTCTAACACCAAGACCCAGAAATAATTCGGTTGTTGGCTGCAAGTGAGTATTCGGAAACAAAACTGATGAAAATGGAATAGTCATCAATAACAAAGCCAGACTAGTTACAAAAGGATAAGTTAAAGAGTCTCGAAAATCAAAAGAATTAAAGTTTAAAAGGTCCGAACTTGAACTTGTAATATGTTGTTCCATAACTCTCGTCATTTCCATTGCGCTAGATCTGGTATTCTAGACAAAGTTTCGCTCCAAATGTTTTTGAACGGAGTCGAAAAATTATTTATCTTTCTTTTGATTTTATCTTAAAAATTCGGGTGACTATAATATCCAACTAGGTTGGACTTCTTTGAACCATATAGATAGATTAAGGTTATAAGAAATGATATGGCTATGCCACAACTCTCCATGATGAACACTTTGGATTCTATAAGATCAAAAGGAAATTTATATGGTTGACCTTGCATATCAAGTATCACCATTGAGGCCTAGATGACAACGACAATGATGACATCTATGATGACTTATTTGATAAATAAGCTCTTTTTAATCACTTTTTGCACGCATAGTATGCAAAAGGATTCATGTCATGCTGGATAGTGGTGGATCCAGTATAGGACCAGAGAGGGCAAATGACCCCATGGGTTTTGTATGCACTCACCTCTTCTTCCCATGAATTTCATGTTGTTTTATTATGAACTACACCTCCAAAGGTAAAAAAATGGTGCACAATAAAATAAGATGTAATTCACGGGAAGAAGAGGTACAGTGTTGCAGCACTAAAGACATACCGTTAATATATATATGGAACTACTTATATGCCTCAAAAGACAGTGTAGGAACTGCTGCAAATACTGCATCTTGGTGATTTCATATTCTAATTTAAAAAATCTATACTGTAAATTATTGAATGTGTATAATCAATTTTTTTAGTGTATTTTATGACTAAATCTTATAATATACATTCAACAAGTTACAATATAATTTTTGTAACTTACAGTATAATTTTTCAACTTACAGTTTACACCGATCATTACGTTGTCTTTTGCAGCACCAACTACGTACCCATATATATACATATATGGGGTTGAAGGGACTAAAGTGTCTTTAGTCAAGATAATTAAAGACACTCATAAAAATATTATAAACAACATCAATTCCTAAGAAACTCGTCGTTACATGTGATCATCTATTCATATGAAACATGATTATTAAAGTTGGAATCATTCCACTCTCCAATGAAATCAAAAGTCCTAAAATTAAACGGTTTAAAATAATTCATAATTATGCAATCTCATTTCCAAGCATACGTGCCACCAATGAACCCCAAATTTCACAAGCACAATTTACACGAGTGACAATATCAATGAGCAAACTTAAGGATGATCAATGTCGTTTATAGCCATTTTCTTTACCTACTTGGCTAAAGGCACTTTACCTCCGTTTTTTTACCTATATATTTATATGGGCTTGAAGTGCCTAAAGACCCTTTACCTAATTGGCCAAATGAATCAATCCTAGCCATTGAACAATGTCTTTATAGGTGCAATTCATAATAAAACAAGATACAGTTCATAGGAAGAGTGAAAACGCTGAATGACATTATGTGGAGAGGGAGGATAGCATAGGAGTGAACAATGCTATATCGGTACTAAGAGTAGGTTGATAGTCGACAGTATAAGAAATTCTACCTAATAAAGCAGATACTTCAGATCCTGCTTGGACGAAACGGAAGATATTGTCGATAAATAGAAGTACATCTTGTTTATTAACATCTCGAAAATATTCCGCCATAGTTAGAGCAGTCAAACCAACCCTCATATGAGCTCCTGGTGGTTCATTCATTTTGAAAGTTTTGTAGTACACCGTTTTTTGTTCCACACGGTCAACATCGTTTTTTCATTTCTATGTATGTATATATAGGGGCTACTTTTAAATCGACCTGTTAGTTAATTTTAGTAGTTCCAGAAGTACATTCCATTTGTTCTTCCAATACAAAGGACTAGTCTTGTATTTTTGTCGTAAATTTCATAACAAGTCATTTATGCTGACAGAACAAGTCATATATGCTTTAAGAAGTAATCTATTGTAGCTAGTAGGCTGATTTAAAATCAATCACGTAATTCCAATATATATATATTTATATATACACACACATGGAAAAAGACAGTGTGTGTCATGAAATAGGTGTGTTTCCTAAACCCATATATACATATATACATGGTTTTTTCTTTGCTTGATGAAATTTTGTCTTTGTGATATAAATTGTAACAAAAATGATAATTTTCATCTCTTTCAACGTTTTTTCTTAATATTTTTATTTGATGAATAATTATGAAGGGAAAAAGAGAGTAAAACCACAACTCAAAATAATATTTTTGACTCTTGCGGTGATTTCTTGGTTATCATTTGCAGCACAAAAGATAAGCCCATATTTATATTCTAAGTCCGGTTTCGGACCCAAGGATGGTATTTGCCAAGTTGGTTTTGCACCTGACTTCATTTGTTGTTGCCCAGCGCTCTCAAATGACTCTTTTTTTTTTTTTTTAATTTATCATTCAATGTACTTATTTTATTACATATGCACCAATTGTTGCCCTTTAGTTCGAGTCCCAACTGCCATAAATGTTGGTCCTTTTTAGACCTATTTTTATATTTGAAATTTATTTTTAATTACATGTAATCCAATACACATATATTTATATTTTTACGTCTAGCTTTGATAATTATTAGACCTATATTTATGTGAATAATATATCACTTGTAAACCTATAACAATTTCAATCTTTTTTTTTTCATCAAAAAAAATTAGAAATAAAGAAATAAATAATAATTTTTTTACTATAATATGTACAATGTAATTTGAAACACGTTTACAATGTAAATCGTATAGCCATTTTGACCCCTCTGACTTTGTCTCCTGGATCCGCCACTGATGCTGGATGATTTTTGTTTATAGCCTGGATAGAAATCATGAGGTGTGATTATTATGTATTTATGTCCTTGTAGTTATTTCTTACTTGAGAGATTCTCGTGGTAGATCAATGATGTATTCCTCCTTTGTACCTGTGGCGCATGCCATTTGTAAACTTCTTCGATAAATTGCAGCGCAGGACTGGGCAGATATGCTCCTCAGGATGTATATAAGATGGGGAGAAAAACAGAAGTATAAGACTAGAGTGGTTGATAGATCACCAGGTGAAGAAGCTGGTATCAAGTCGGCTACGGAACTCGAGGGACGCTATGCTTATGGGTATATTTCGGGAGAAAAGGGGACACATCGTGTTGTTAGACAATCTCCATTCAATTCCAAAGGTCTTCGTCAGGTCAACTTGCTTTCCACCTTGTCTTAATCCTTATTTTTCAAAATCAAAGGATTGTGTACATCAAGATTTGCTTAGCCTATTTCCCCTTGATTAATGTTGAATACTTGGCTTTCGACAGACAAATTTTGCTGGTGTGGAGATCATGCCTCTTCTTCCTGAAGAGTCGCTCAATGTTGAAATACCGGATGAAGATCTAGAAATTACTTTTACGCGTGCAGGTGGTAAAGGAGGCCAGAATGTGATTAAGGTTGAAACAACGGTACCGATTACTCATATACCAACCGGTATTGCTGTTCGTTGCTCAGGTTAGCTTCCAATATAGCTCCTTTCTCATATCATGTGAATAAATCTATGATCAGTGAACTTTTCGTTTCAATCTATATATTGAAAACACAAATGTATCCTAAGATCAGGAATCTTGCAATCAGGATCTCACTCAAGCTGAATAATCCATGAATATATTCCAACATTCATGTCAGCACGTTCCACGATTAATTCCTCAAAGCTGCTGGAAAAATTGGACTACGCATCTGGTCTCAGTTTCTTCTTTCTCATCAGTACGAGAGAGGATACCCAGCATCAAGATCTTATCAAGTGCATATAACTTACACAACAACATTGAGCCTATTGTGAATCATATGTTATAATCCGTAATACCATTTGTAACACCTAAGCCTAATCACTTCCCATCGCTCTTTTCGACCTTTTATCTAGCATTATTGAGTGTTGACACTGGTAAAAGCGCAAGCTTTATGAATTAGATTGGTCTTGGTCGTTCCATTTGTCATCATTGTGGAATGATATTTCAGAAGTTCTAAAGCAGTCTGGCTGATTGTTGACCGGAGTTTCTTCCTTTCATGAGATCTTGAGTATTCATTTTCTCAATTCTGTTGTTTCTTGCTTGCTTCAGAGGAGAGGTCTCAGGCAGCCAATAAGGTCAGGGCGATGATCCGATTGAAAGCCAAGCTTCTCATTGTAGCTGAGGAGCAAAGGCGTCTGAGATCACACAGATCAGAGGAGACGCAGTCAAGGCAGAGTGGGGTCAACAGATTCGGAACTATGTCTTCCACCCGTACAAGCTTGTTAAAGATTTAAGAACCGGGCATGAGACGTCAGACATAACTGCTGTAATGAATGGAGACCTTGATCCTTTCATCAGATCTTATCTCCAATATAAATTCACCCAGATGGCATCACGCAAATAGTACTACGAAAGCATCCATGTCCGAATTACATTGTGGCTCGTGTTATGTGACTCGTGACTTTCTCGATGAAGAGATGCACCGCACCATTCTGCCACATTTTTTCCTGGATTGGTTTTCACCCGTGAAGAAGTGTAAAATTCTTCATGTACTGTTGGCGACAAGCTCCTAGGCGAGTGACTTTTTTTGGTAAAAGATATTATCCATTGTATGACAGTACTTGAGGTGGAAATTTTCTATCTGAAATGTAAAAGTTTCTTCGGGTGCAAAGTTCTGGAAGAGGTGAAAGCATTTTTTGTTCATCTCATGATGGAATGTTAGTCTTTGCCGTAGTGATATAAATTCGATGCATTGCTGTTTCGAATGAGTCACCATGCTTATACCAATTAGTATCAGTGATTCTTCGATGAAAAGTAAATCTTCACCCTGAATCCTAGAAGAAACGCACCTAAACCTGGAGTTGCCCTTGCTAGGACACGGTACAACAAACTGAAAAATCCGCAGCAAGACCAACATGGTTTATCCATGGAAGTTGGAGCTTCGACAGGTGACGGAAGAAGTGTCCAGTTATCAAGTTATATGGCCTCACACGTTAACAATGGGATCATCCAAACTTCTAACAAGAAAAAACATTGAAGAATTTGTACTGGAATTTATTATGCACAAATATATACACAGGAAAAGAAAGAACAGTTCTCACTAAGATCCTAAACTAACTACTGGCTCAAACGTTCCAGGTAAGCTCGGATGATGGACTGAGTTAAGTTACAAGTTGATACAAGCACATGTCAGTCTCTTCACCAGCAGCTCAGCTTCCACAAGATTGCGATTTCTCATGTTTGGTCAAGTTTCTCCATTTGTCTTTTAAGTCAACGTCCGTCCTATCCTTTAGTATCTCGCGATATGCATTGCATATCATCTTCCAGTTTCCGGCACCAAACTTATCTACCCCAACCCTCAATGCGTCTTCTTCTAGAGGAGTCCACATCTTTCTCTTTCTTCTCCTCGTAAACTTTTCTGCAGCAACCAGGCCGCTGAAATCCAACGGAGACACGTTGCCACTCTTTGGAGTAGATAAATGCGGACGACTAGATGACCCATTGTATCTGAAATCATCCAACTCATGATCATATAAAACCCGATCCCTTGTACTGAAATGATTTCCAATATGCACATCATCCTGGGCCCCACTCTTGCCTTCACTGCCTTCAGCATCACCGGAAAGCCTTCCATTTTGGAAGGTTCTTTCAACAGTGTTGTTTGGATTTTTGTTAGCACATATGGCTTTCAAGCGGCGACCTTGTTTAATCCTGATTGATATTTCTTCTGCCGCTTGCAAGGCACCAGGCAGAGGGTCATCCACAACTTTGTGTAGGTTCATGGAACTACACTTAAGACCTTCACGCACAGCCCAAAACTTAGCAGTGTCGGGGGAATCACTTGGAATGCCCATGGGTATGTCTTCATCCATTTCATCAGCATTCGCATTAGTAATAGTCACCCCTATGAAACTGCTAGATACTCTTCTAGAGAGTCTATCACTGGGACAGATAATGTGTTTTTCTCTTAGTTTTATCTTCCCCCTCTTAGACTCTGCTGCAAAAACGACACAAAGGGAACGAGAAAAAATTAAGTAAGAATGCAGAGTTAGGAAGTAAAATGAACTCAGATTGAACAAAGGCGGTACAAAAATGCGCCGCTTGCGATGAGGAAAGTTTATCCCTCATAAATATATACTCCGTCCGTCCCACACAAAATACAACACTTTCCTAATTTGGATGTCTCATAAAAGATTTAACATTTCTATATTTGAAAACTTTTTTTTATTTAACTACCAAAACACCCTTACTTTTTTATTTTACATCACATTAACTCATCCCACTATTTTTTCTCCTTATTTTTTTTTTCTCACTGCTCTCTCTCACAAAATCAAAAGAACAAATAAGTCATTTTTATAAAATTCAACACAAATATAAATTTCCGTCCCAAGTCAATCCCAAGTCAAAGTGTTGCATCTTTCGTGGAATGGAGAGAATACGTACGAATTGGGAATGAAAACAAGTCTTTAACTCGCTACCTAGCCGACCAATCATGCCTTAGAACTTAGATGTAAGAAGACACTTGAGAATTGAGAGATCAGTATCTGTACAAGACACTTTGAGAATACAGGAAGGAACAGTGCAAACGAAACCACTATGGAATCCGACTAAAAAGCATTAAAATCACACGAGCACAACAAAAACATTCATATAAAAACTTCACCTTTATTCGCCCCAGCAATCCCGTTCACACTGCCATTTCTCCGACCTTCGCGTACTCCTGCACCATGACAACCACCAACAACAATGCCCTCCGTCCTCAAACCATCCTGAACTTCATCCGTCCCCAAACTTCCACCGCTTATAACACTACCACAACGAACGACAATCTCCCTACAAGCATTCTCCTCCATCCCCCATCCCTTGCCTCCGGCTTCCTTCCTCCTCATCTCATCAACCTTCTCCGCACTACCCGATCCCTTGCTCCCAGTCTCCTTCTTCTTCATCTCCTCAGCCTTCTCCTCCACAACTCTCAACACAGGCGGCCCCATTTCCTCGGTCCCCACCTCCTTCCTCCTCATCTCCTCCACTTTCTCCTCCCCACAAGCATTCTCCTCACAAACCAATCTCTCACTCCCTGCCTCCTTCCTCCTCATCTCCTCTACCTTTCCCGCCAAAACCCTCAACACCGGCTGCCCCATTTCCTCCCACGCCTCCTTCAAATACACCCTAACGTTCTCTAACCCATCATCACCCTCCTTCCTCTCCATCCTCCTCCTCAGCCTCGCGCAGACCGCCTCGTCCCAAATCGCATCCTCCATCTCCTCCTTAACCCTCACCATCTCCTCACCCACTAACTCCCCTCCTCTCCCAACCCTCCCTCTCCAAACCCTCTTCACAACCTCGAAATACTCTCTATTCTTCTCCACCTCCTCCCCTAAATGCCTCACCGTACACTCCACCGCCACCGCACAATACGCCGCCTTCATCGCATCCGACGCTGATTGCGTCGATTTGGCGCCGACCCAGTCGAGTTTTTGGATTGATTCGATCAAATCAAGTGTTGATTCGGAGACTGAGTGGTTAATTAGGTCTGATTCGAGGCGGCGGAGGAGGAGGGTTTTGGTGAGGCGAGGGTCGGGGGATTGAATTGGGAGGAGGGTGAGGAGAGTGTCGAGGAGGTCAGGATCCGAGATGGGTTTGTGGAGAAGGTATTCCAGAACCCATTTGTCGATCGATTTGTCGTCCGCCATGGATGATCTGGGTCGAGAAGGGATTGATTTGGGGGTTGGGGAAACCCTAGAAACCCTAGGAGATGATAGGGTTGATTTGGGGTTTGAGTAACCCTAACCCTAACCTTTATATTGCTTTCATCTTTATTAGACACAAGAACGTAATATACCTTTTGTATTTTTTCGTAAATACAAAATATACATTACGATATTTTCATAAGCCTAATCCTAAATTATGATATTTTCATAAGAAAACTTTTATATTTCGATATATTATCGTAAAACATGTTTAAGTTGTATATTTTAATTATATGTCTAAAATATTATCACTTCATTTAATAGATAACAATTAGTTTGTGCATACGTACAATTATGTACGGGACAAATATAAATAGATTCAATCACCATCAGTTTTGTAGAGATACATTAAGAGCACATCTAAAATTTTATATGATTTAAACTATATTTTTAAAAAATATCTATTTTATAAGATATATTAAGATTTATTTTAATTTTGTACGATATTTATTTTAGTCCAAAAGATTGATATTCCATCAAGCCCTTTAATTATGAGAATGAAGAATCTAATAAATATTTGGATTTTAGCATGAACTATATTATTAACCCATGCACTGCAAGGTAAAAAATCATAATATACAAAAATAATATTAGATTACCTAAAATATAATTCTAATTTGTATCTATGTCACTTAAAAGATTTTAAATTTATTGATCATTTTATGTTTTTAACATAATTCAATTCAGATCATATATTAATCTTCCAAATATAATTTGACGATTTCCATTAAAATTTCAATATTTTTAGATGAATTGATTTAAATTTTTAAGCTATATATTAAAATTCCTATACATTGTTTATAATGAAATATTCAAAGTCGATTTTTAGATAAGAATTGATAATATATTAAAAAGATTAAAAATCCATTATAAATATCAACTTGTAAAATTAAATAGTTTTCATAGAATATAGGGATCATTATGATTAGATGCATGATTAATAATTAATATAAGATAAAATTGTTAATTTTATCATAAAATAATTGTGGAAAAAATCTTCTTGTTTTATTATAACGTTTGATCGTTTTCATCTCATAAATAGTTGTACATAAGTTGTTAAAATCTCTTTTAACTTTTTTATGGAAGAGTTGTTAAGATCTCTTTTAACTTTTTTATGGAAGAGTATCTTTAAAAATTTTCATATTTAATCTCGACGTTTCAACTCGTAATCAAATATCTACAATTAATTAAATAAATATTTTTTTATTTAAATTACATCATTATCTTTTAAAAATTTAAAACGACATAAATGTCCTGTCGTGTCATGTCGTTTATCAAACTGTTTGTCATACATATGGTTTATCATATGTATATTTTGTGTATTATATATATAATACATTACCATGATTGGTCTTAATGACTAAATCTAAAATTATCCCGCCTCAAAAAATTATTTAAATAATTTATTCACTTGATAAAAATGATTAAAGATAAAAATATCCGACCTTAAAAAAATATTCGGATAACTTATTAAGTTGGTTTAAAATAAAGAGAACTAAATCTTGACCCAAAAAGAAGAAGATTAATTCGATAAATATCGGATGAAGGTACAATCTCAACCATTTTACTATAGATATAGTAGATGCTCGTATAAATGCATATATCATAGTTAAATAGACATACATAATTTATTTGGGATTGGGAGAGTCATCAATTAACCTACAAAAAAATAAATTTTGTTAGGGATAAAAAGGAGACTTGTTGCTAGCCTGTGTGATGCTAAGATTTATATAAAATTGATCAAACGATAATGATTTGATCATTGTGTGATGTTAAGATTTATATAAAATTGATCAAATGGTAATGATTTGATCATGAAAATTAAAGGGCAGTGAAGTAATCAAACGCCACTCAAAATAAAAATATAAAAAGAAAAGAAAAAACTAGTATGCAATCGAACCCTAACAATCTCATGCTCTACGATGGTGGATTCTGTCGTAAGAAACGAAATCGACGGCGAACAAAATCAATCACCTATTAATGGTACGAACCTCGTATAATTTTGAAATAACCGAGTTGTCTCATAAGGATCTCAAGGATAAAGCAATCAATGAGATTGCAATATCTCTATTAGATTGCTTTGATCACATTTTAGAGGTGATCAAAACGATGGATATTAATGGTATAGAGGTAAGAACACCCCTTAGAAGGGGATTTGACCCTGTAATTGATCTACCTTTAACCATGTCCACGAGGCCCATAAGGGTTAAGGTCCAACTAGGGAGGAAAACCCACCCAAGGGATGAAACCCTTTATAAAAGGTAAAGGCTTACACCCCCACATGATATGATTCTCTTATTTACTTAATCATCATAATTGTGTTGGGATTCTCTCCCAAGAAACTATCTCCTGTATTAATTGACTTAAGCATCGGAGCGGGTGTCAGAGGTCGACTCCTCGACCCCTCAACTAACAACGTCTGTCATTTGAGTGTTGCCAAGTGAAGAACAGACCTCCCCAAATCGACCCTGAACCACCCATCTTGAGCCTTTGATGTGCACATCAAAACTTGACCTTCATACAAGGACTTAACAGTTTGGGGCTCACCATAGAGATGATCTAAAATCAAAATGCCTGAAACTCGCAACCTTGGCACTCAAGTCATGGGAGAACCTTTCATCAACCAACTTCCACTCCCCGACTAAGACGTAAGAGCCTTGAGATCGAGGAGAACTCTCATCAACCTATCGTCTCCTCCCGTGGAACACATAGCTTAGAGCCAACCTGGGAAATCCAAACTAGTACGTCGCGATGGTAAAATATCTAGAATTGAGGGATGATCTCAGGAGGTAAGTTAGGGATGCTCTCTAGTTGAAGCACGAACTCTTAGTCGAAAGACTGTCACCCCACCCAGACTAGACATCTCTACGGAACGTGGAGAGGGTGACGCCTATAGATCCCATTGACCTTCAACATCAAATCGATAGAACTGGAGAACAACCCCACCGACCTCGGAGATCAATTCAACACACGATCTGAAGCATCACGACTTCCGCATCGAGCCGATGTCAGGGAGGTTATGGTCCAACAAAGGCCAGCTACAACACCCCAACAACTTGAGGTCGTCAATCTTGTACACAAGGTGGAAGAGCTCCACTGAATGCTAGGGACCATGAAATGGGTTCGAGGTCGAAGAGGTTCTACAAAACAGACAGTTCTTTCACTTAGGAGATCAATATCGAGCTATCCTCAAAGAAGTTCTGCATGCCCCCATAGTTATGACACGACGACTAACCCCTAGGAGAATGATCAAAACTTTCAGGTCCTAATGAATATACAGGGAGCAAATGATATATTGCTATGCAAAGCCTTCTCCATAACCCTTCAGAATCTAGAGCGATCTTGGTTCAATAACCTCCTCACTTGTTCAACAACTAGTTCTATCGGCATTAAGTCGAAAGTTGAAGATAAAAGATCACGTCGAGCTACCTCCACAAGATTGTCCAACGGCCTGGGGAAAATTTATGCTCCTATGTGCAACGTTTCGACACTAAGGTGGTAACGGTCAAGGAGGCTGATGATAACGACATCTACGAGGCACTCATCATGGGCCTTGAAAGTTAGGACCTTTCGTACGACCTGTCTAAGAGAAAGAATTGGACATTTATTGACCGGCTAGCTAAGTTAGGAAAGCATATCCATGCCGAGTCAACGATGAAGATCAAAGATAGGAGAATCGACTTGTAGACCGAAATGTATACCCGAGGAAAATCTTCAAGTTGAGGTCGAGCTAACCCCGAGCCTCCCCCTTAACGGGTTGAAAAGTAAGAAGGCATGAGGACAAGAAAAGCAGCCCGACCATGAAAAAAAAACTCCCTTAACTTTGTCTCGAAGCGAGGCAATGGTAGTAACTTAAGAGAAGAACCTCCTCATCAAGGCCCCTCAGGGAAAGGATCTACCTCTGTCCCCACCAAAAATCCATGTCATCGTCGAGGCCTCGCCCCGAAGAAAGGTGGAAACAGCCCTCGCAGGAGTCGGGACCCTCAGGCAATCAGGGAAGACGAGTCTATCAAGAAACAGAGGTGAAAAATTGAGGTGAAATTTGGACCAAGGTATGTCCTCGGGTATGAACCCTCGTAAGATGATGGCTTGGACATAATCATAAATAATGGGGAGTTCGATGTCAAGAAGATGCTAGTGGACAATGGCTCTTCATCTAACATTATCTACTTTTCCACTATCAAGAAGATAGAGAAAATGAAGAACGACCTGGGGCCGTTACGATCTTATCTGGTCGGATTCATCAGGAACCTGATATACCCTAATGGGTATATTTCTCGTGGACGGACTAGACGGACTGTGACAAGATGATCGATTTCCTCATGGATGACCTCCTTTCGTCCTGTAATGGGATATTAGGGAGGCCATCAGTCATCGGTCTTAAGCTGTTGATAGCCATGTGCTACATGATGATGAAATTCCCGACTCCATAATGCAAGGAAATCATTCGAGGTGACCCCAGGATGTCCTGGGAGTTCTACTTAACAATGCTCTTCTAGTACCCTGTAGCTCCATCTCGATCCGAGGATAGCTAAACCTCGACCTGAACTAGTCGAGTCCTAGGAAGAAATAGCCCTGACCCCGTGGGATAATACAAAATATATGAGGTGGGATCTCAGCTCCTCGAGCCAATCCGAACAGATCTAATCAAGTACCTTTGGGTGAATCCCAATGTGTTTGCATTGAGCTGTGATCCCCGGACCAATCCAGTCTAGCGAAACCTCGACCGAAACCATTCGAGTCCCCAAAAGAAGTATCCCTAACTCCGGAGGATAATAGAAAATTTATGAAGGTGGGATCTCAACTCCTCAAGCCAATCCGAACCGACCTAATCAAGTACATTAGGATGAACCCTGATGTGTTTGTATAGAGCCCTTAGAGGGGCTAAGAAAAGAGTGGAGTGGGACTAAACCTACTAGGAAGCCTTCGAGCAGCTAAAGCAATATCTCCAAGAGGTTCTACTACTCACCCAATCTAAAGAGCCTGAGAGGTTATACCTTTACCTTGCGATAGCCAATGAAGTTGTCTCGATTTTTTTTCATAGTGTCGAAGTGGGGACATAAAAGCCTATATATTATGTAAGTAGGGTGCTCCATGGAGTCGAAATAAGGTACCCCAAGATCAAGAAGGTTGCTTTGGTCCTGGTAAATACTGCTTGAAAACTAAGACCCTATTTTCAAGCTCAGCCCATAATAATAGTGACCGACCTCCCAATCAAAAAATGCCTCATAAGCCTGAGGTCTCAGGTAGACTATTGAAGTGGTCGGAGGAGCTTAGCGAGTATGGTATCTCCTATAAGCCTCGAACGGGTATTAAGACATAAGCATTAGTGGGTTTTCCCTCTGAGTATCAATTTAACCAAGAGAAAACAGAGCCCGAAGGAATGAGGACCTTGGTCTCCCAAGGTCTGAAGATCTCAGACGTCTGAGACCCATTCGAAATGGAAAGCTTAAATTGATGGGTCCTCTTGTTCTAAAGGGGTAGGAGTTGGAGTACTTCTCATTTTTCTAGAAGAGTGAGAACTCCCATGTACCGTGAAACTCCAATGCTTGGCCACCAACAATGTTGTCGAGTACGAAGCCTTAATATCGGCTCTGACCTTAGCCAGACACCTTTATATTTCTAAGGTCAAAGTTTTGTCGAATTCCTAGCTTGTGATCGAACAGATACAGGGCAGATGCGAGATAGGGCCATAATTAAAAGGGTACTGAGAGATGGCCAAGCTCTTAAACTAGAAATTCGTCACCCTATAAGTATGGCTAATTCTTGGGGGAGGGGGAATGGGGTGGTTAACACCCTCAACAAGGTTTTATCAGGATCATATAGATAAACTCATGAAAAATTGTACACAACAGTAATAAAAACCCCTAGGAAAGTCCTGGGGGAGGTCAATGCCATCATGGTCGAGACATCTAAGGTTGACTCCATGACGTCGTTTCTATAGAATGGCACACTCCCAGATGACCCAAAAGAAGCATAAAAAGTGAAAAGCATGGCTCCTGAGTACCTGATCATTGGCCCCAACCTGTATGAAAGGTCACACTCCATGCCCCTATTGAAGTGCTTGAGGCCAAAGAAAACCAACAGGATATTCACAGAAGTCCATAAAGGAGTATGTGGAAACCATCATGGATCCCAAACCCTACCTTTAGATGTATGAGGCAAGGGTACTACTGCCTACCCTGTTGACTGACGCGAAGAAACTAGTAAAGAAGTTGATTTATACTAGAGAATGACCGGCCTGAATAAGAAACTTGCCATGAATATGTATGACCTCAATCGAGATACCATGGCCTTTTGCCCAATGGGGGATCGATATCCTAGGATCCTTCCCCATGTCACCAGGGAAAAGGAAATTCATGGTGGTGGCATTCGAATACTTCACCCAGTAGACTGAGGCTAAAGCTGTGGCCAAGTTCACTAACCAGGTCATCCATAGCTTTGTATGGAAGTCGATCATTATTGGATATGCCAAAGATCTTGATATGGAACTCAATTCATGCGCTCAAACTTCATTGACTGCAATGAAGAAAATGACATCGAGCAAAGATTTGTCTTTGTAGGACATTCGAGGTCCAATGGAGAGGCTGAAGTAGTGAACAAGAAAATCAAACAAACCCTCACAAAGAAGCTAACAATTGCAAAAGGGTTTTGGGCGGAAGAATAATCTTCAATTCTTTGGGCATATAGAACTACCCCGAAGAGATCAACCAAGGAAACCCCTTTCTCTTTGGCCTTCGGTATAGAAGCCATTATTCCTGTCAAGCTCCAATACCAACTACCAGGGTCAAGGCTTTCGACCCAGAATTGAATGACTCTCGTATAAGACAAACTCTCAACCTCCTTGAGGAGAAAAGAAAACAAGCCGCGACCTAATTTTGGGCTTTCCAACTAAGGATAGCTCAATACTTCAATGTTAATATGAAGCCCAAGAGGTTCAATACAAGGAACTGGGTGCTGAGAAAGATAGAGTTCGAAGCCCGATTTTAAGGAGAAGAGTTGGCTAAAAACTGGCAGGCACAGACTACCGAGGTTATTCAATGTCGACGACCTCAAACTTTATTACACTTAGCCAATGGATAATGTATTCTGAGCTACAATGCTTAAATGACTTTCGTCCCGAGGTGGCCTTGTAACTTACACTTTGGAATAAATGGCTTTTTGCTAGTGTTGACGCAGATTGTGTTTCAAAAACTAAACCAAGGGGCTTAAGTGTCCTTGAGTTCGAAATCATTGCTTAGGCTGAAGTCCTAATACCAACTAAACAAAATTTCAGACAAGGGGCTAACGTCCTCTTGAGTTTGAAATCGTTACTTGGATTAAAGACCTAACACTGACGTAACAAAGGGCCTGAAGTTCCCCTTTACCTCGAGTGCCATACTTGAAATTAAACGCTAACCTACTCAAAGGAATTGACTCATAATAGCACGAGGCATGTAACAAAACAAGTAGATAAAGGAAAGGACAGGTTTAATTGATAAAATAAAGAAATAAAACAATAGTTCAAACCCTAGAACGAGGGGATAAGGGTCATCTAAATGTGCTGAGGTACTACCTCGGAACAAAGAGTTGATGAAAGTGATGAAAATCGAACATAACTAAACCCTAGCTTCCCTACTCTTGATCTACAGGGGAATCCTTCTTACGCCTCGGGATGAGCAGCCTTGTGGTTTGCCCGCCTAGCCTAGTCCCTTAGGTCCGTCTCTAGGGCCTCAGTATCAACCAGCCTCTTCTGAAGGTTGTAACCTCCCCTTGAAGGACCATGTTTTTCCTGTCTCTTACAAAGAGGATGCTTGAACTATGCTGGGACCTATGAAGATGGCCCATGAAGCTAGAGAAGGTATGAGAAAAGACCTATAGTTAGAATCAAGAGGTCAAGAACTGCAATTGACAAAATGGAAGTTTAAAAGAAAATGCTTACCCTATAGGCATCCCTAAGGAAAACGGAATCGCTTGGCTGATGCCTCTCATCCCCGAGGAAGTCCCTCTATCCCTGGGCATGATCATCCAAGAGTCAAAGTTCAGGATAAACGTCGACATCTCGATGTTGATCTCCCATATCGAGAAGCACTAACCTTCCATTCGAGACGTTAGGACCATCACCTTTCCCTTATTGGGAAAGGATGAGGTGGTAGAGGTCTTGGAAGGACCCCCTCACAGGGGGACAGAGCTCCCAACGGACACCAATTTCTTTGACATCGATGACGGAAGAGGAGTCGAAGCTGGAAGGGGCACCTCGGAGGCCTTGACCTTCTTTGCTTGAGGAGCAGGTTAGGGAGAAGTCGACCTCGTTGCGGTCTCAGCCTTGAGGGTTTGCCTTTTGCTGCCCCAATTCTCTTGTCAGAAAGATCCTTATAGCTATTCATAGCTGCAAAGAAAAGGAAAATGTAAGAGTTGGCATAGCCGAGGAACTAATAGACAAGAGACAGAGACTCATCGTAGCCACCCTTGGAGAAATTCTCCTTAGTGACTACCTTCTTAACATCGAAGGCGTTCTTCGATATAGCCATAGCACAGACTGTGTATCAGGCCTTCTTCTCCTCCTCTCCACTACTCCCCTTCTCCCCTTCTTCTTTGAGCACGAGCTTACATAAGTGCCTGGTATAGGTGCCATACTGCCAGGTCATGGGGAAATCCCAATCGCTATTTTCCTCCTTGGACACTATCATATAGCAATAGTGCTAATCCCCATTTATCTCCAACCTGGCTGATTGCCTTTTCTCATGTAGTTTGGCCAATAGACTTGGAACAGAAGGGCAAGACTAATATTCTCCTGAGGGATGTCAATCTTGAGGCAAGCCAAATGAAACACCAGGATGAGTCTGGAAGTGTTGGGAGTGAACATACACGGGCTGAGCCCCGTGTAGTTAAAGAAGGTTTCAAACAAAGGGTGCAAGGGAACATGAAACCATACCTTAATGGTTTCCGTGTATAAGGGGAGCTTCGAGGTATGCACCGGGAGCAAATCCATAGCTCCCTGGTGTGGTAGAGGGTGAAGGACTCAGGGATGAAATAATCACGCAGGAAGCGATTTATGGAACATTGGGTGAGGCAGATCTCATGTTGCCAAACATTCGCGGTTGGGTATAGGGTTTGGTTTTTAAGTGGCGGAGCAGGCTCCCTAATCCCTATCCTCATCATCATCATCTCCTTCAGCCTCATCCACAAACCTAATAACCTCAGGGTTCAAGGTTGGATGAGGGTTTTGTGTGAATGAAGCCACAAAAAGCCCACTGGTCGAGGGCCCATCGCCTTCGTCCACTTCATTCTCCCTCTCGTCCTCGCTACAGATCCTGTAACCCCTCAGATTGGTTGGGCATCACCATCAACACCTAAGATAACCCTTAGGTCTAAAATCCAAAGAGGGAGATCTTTGATCTGTGATGTCAAGGTCAGAGAGTATAGGCACATCAGCTAAACCCTCATTCTTGATCATAGTCATATCTGCCCCTTCCAACTCTAAGTCATCAAAAAACCTATCCATTTGTTTAAGTATGGATTCGAACCTTGAAATCGAGGGAAGAAATTGAAAAACTTAGGGGTTGTTTTGTGGTTCTGGCGCTAGAGAGAGACCAGATGCAAAGAAAAGGCAGTGAAAGGGAAATATCTCCCTTTAACGGTCCCCCTTTTTCTATATCAGTGATCGGATTGAAGAAGGGTCATGTGAGAGGACAAAACCCTCTAAACGAATGACACAACGACACCTAGAGGATAACAATCGGGACGGCTCTATCGCAATCAAAAGCCCTTTAAATAGGCTACCCTCGAAATTCGTGCCTTCTATCATGAGGGGAATGAATCATCCTTTAGAGTTGCAATCATCATTATTGATGGCGGTCTACCTAATCAATGCCATCAATCACGTCAATATGACCCTTCGATTGCCTAGAAAGCCCAAAGAGGACCAAATGCAGAAAGATCCATGAGCCAAGATAGAACGAACCAAAAGGGTTCGACCTCAAACCTTTTGATCAGCAACGTCAAAAAAAGCCCAAAGAGGGCCAGAATCCCAGAAAGAGCCAAGAGCTTAGATTGAGCACAAACCAAAAGGGTTTGACCTCAAATCCATTGATAAGAAAAGTCGAAGAAAGCCAAAAAAGGATCAAAAGTCTAGATCGGACATGAACAGAAAGGGCTCGACCTCAAGTCCCTTGGCCAAAAAGTCAGGGAAACTCCAGAGTGGACCAAAAAGTCTTTGATGCCAGTCATAAGCCTCAATAGCAAAGACTTGGGGGATAACTGATGGTATAGAGATAAGAACACCCCTTAAAAGGAGATTTGACCCTCCAATTGACCCACCTTTAACCAGGTCAACGAGGTCTATAAGGGCTAAGGCCCAACAAGAAAGGGAAGCTCATTGAAGGGGTGGAACCCATTATAGAAGATAAGGGCACACTCCCCCACATGATATGATTCCCTTATTTCCCACATTATCATAATTATCTTGCGATTTTCTCCCATATTTTCTAACATGAGCATCGAAGCGAGCATCCGAGGTCGACACCTCACACCCTTGGCTAACAATGTCTGTCTTTTGAGTGGTGTATAGTGAAGAAGAGGCCTCTTGAGATTGACCCCCACCTCGAGCCTTTGAGGTGCACATCGAAGCTTGACCTTCACACAAGGACTTTAACAAATAAACAAATACGTATTTAGAAGTCAACGAGACAACGCCCCCTCCAGTTCCATTTCTCAACAATTGATGAATTACTACACGATAGAGACAAGCTCTTTGAAGCCGTCGAAGTAGTTTGTAGATGGTAATAGTTGGTGTAATTTTCTTTTCTTTATTTTGAGCAAGGTTTAAAAAACTATGGTCATTTGTTTTTATGTTCAAATCATAATCGTTGGATCAAATTTTAAATTAATTGATTTTATCATCACACACGATTGTGTGAAGCTAGCAACAAGTTCCCTTTTTTTTAAATTGTATATTTTCCTATGTCACTACACTTTTGTTTTTTTGTGTGTTGGAAAAGGAAATACACTATTTCCCCGCTTCAAAATAATCTCTATATTAAATAATCTAATGCCAGTGCCCTTATGTGTTAAATAGTGATAAATCTAACCAAAATTGTTAACTAGTACGGCTGTATTTCACTATCTAAATATAAACTACTTTGCTTCACTGCATTCCACGTGGCTGATTTTGTTTATGTTTTGTGTTTCACTTGTTTGTAAATGTATTGTTATTTTGATTTGTACTACCCAATTTCATACGTGTCTGTGTTGTTTTAGAAATCGTCTAAATTTTTCACGATAAGTTACTATCCGATGTTTGTGTATTCTACTCAAATATGTTGTAAAGAACATAGATGTGAAGGATATAATGATAAAATGTCATTGGAATCCAATTTTTGATGACATGTTCTGTAACTTAGCATAGACCCTTTATTTTTGTTCTTTATCAGCTCCTTGGATGTTTCACAATTAATATACGGGAAGTTATTTTTGTAAGCTATCTACATAACTTAACATAATATTAGAGTTGTCTACAATATATAATCAACCAATTACTTATATTGAAACAAAAAATGAGTAACAAATTATTAGCCTTAGTCACATGGGTCAACAAACTAAATATAAATGAATATCACATTTAATAAGTCGAATATGTAATGACCAAATCTTCAATATCACATTTAATAAGTCAATTATGTAATGCTCAATATGCCCATATCATACTCCAAATTTACATATTTATCATGTCATGTCATGGAATGTCAAAACTTGTGAATTTATATATTATATTGATGTCATATTTTAACCGTGTGTATCAATTGTTGTGCTGTTTGATTCGTGTCACGAGATAATAAAGTTTTTTCAATGTTATTTTTGTTGAATCATTACAATAAAAAAATAGAACTTCTAAAAAAACCATGTTGAACAGTGTCAAATTATTTTATCACTATACAAAAACTACATTGAAGCAACTACCATTATTTTTGCCGTCGCTAGTTAGAGATGGATAAAATATAATTAGTCATAAATAATTTTAAAGACAAAAACATTTTTTTATTGTAAATAAGGGACGAAAATAACATCTCGATTCAAATTAACGACAGAGGAACACTTATCGTGCAAATTAGCGACAAGAACCCTACATCGGTCACTAACCATGAATTAAAGCACGAGATCTGCTTTCTCCTTTATCACTTTTTGACCCAAATTTCCCCCAAAAACAATTCGGCGAAATTCCACCACCAACCCTCTCCGTGCTCGTCGCCTCCTTCCGACCACCACCGTCACCTTCGTCCGACCACCATCGCCACCTCCGTTCACACCAGCCTCTCTTTCGCCACTTCCTCCTTGTCGAACCAGCCTTCATCGGAGCCGAGCCTTGAACCCACTACAGGAGTCGGCAGGAACCCACTGCAGCCTCCATCGGGATAGGCCGGCAACTACCTTTTGCCATTTCGTGATTTTTATATAAAATATTTTAAGTGAATATCTTAGCCTTAATCTCAATTTATGGTTAATTATCCTTTGATTTTGTTAATATTCACTGATTGAATTTTTTGGGAGATTGTTTGGATGGTTAGGGTTTTCTTAGAAGTTATTTGGATGATTTTGTTATTTCGAAGGGATCGAAATACGTCTTGATCCGGGGTTGTTAAATTGAACTTGTTTAAGGGTTGGAGATTGTTGGAGATTGTGATTGTGATTTAGGTTTAACGTTGAAGAAGAGTTATGACTTTAATGGAATTTGATTTGTGATTGGGCTGATTTAAGATTAAATGTAACTTTTTTATTTTGTAATTTTATGGTTAAACGACATCATAGAATGAAACTTAATTGCAACTTGTTCAATATTATTTAAATAAATCCATTTTTGGGTTGTTTCGTGCTTATTAGATTTGAGTTATTAAATCATTTACTAATTATCATTGTTTCATGGATATATTCCCTTATTTGGACTTTTTCGAGTGAAACTATATAAACCTATCCCTACTTTGATAATGATGTATATTTCTGATTCCATAAGACAATATCAAGTAGAACGCAATTTAATAATGTTAAATGGATTTTTAGTGTGAATATTTGGTGTTAAACATCAAATACAACAAAATTTGTTAAACGTTTTGAGTAGTAAATAAGTTGAATTATCCTTTAAGTAGTACGTATAAGTGTATGAGGTTTAATATTTTTGACTTTATTATTATTTTTTAATCTTCTTGTAATGGACAAAGAGATGGGATCGGATTCGTCATAGGTTTATGATAGATCCTGGATGTATGAACGACTTGTCGATGGGTATTTGAACATCGTATATGTTAGAAACATCAAAAAATTTATAAACTTCGTCCTTGAGAATCAGATTTTCAATTATCCCAAACACTTAAGATGCCCTTGTGTCAATTGCCATAATAGGATATATATATCAAACGGCAGAGGAAATGATAATACACTTATATGAGGAGGGTTTTGTGTCTTAACACTACCGGATATGGACACAACAAGGTGAGACTTAGTAAAGGAAAGGCTAAAAAATGATGCGTTCAAACCCATATGAGGATATGGTTGTGGATGGGTTTGGGCTTGGTTATTCTGGGGGTGTAGATAATGAGGTGATTGATGATTTTGATGACAGTTTGTTGCCTATTTTCGAGTCTTTCTTTGATATGTTGAATGTTGCTGGGGAGCCTTTGTATCCTGGTTGCAAAGTGTCCCAATTGGAGGCTGTTTTCAGGTTATTGAACATCAAGTGTGAGTATAACATATCGCATAGAACAACTAATGCCATTGCGGCGTCGTTGAAAGACATTTGTTTGGAAGAAAATGTGATGACCGACACGTTGTACTTAACTAATCGGTTGATGAGGGGTATCTGTCTTCCTGTTCAGAAGATAATGAGTGTCTCAACCAGTATAAATATTGTGTTTTTTATATGTTTTGATTGTTGTGAGCATTTAGAACTATTAGAAATTAATCATAATAGCAAAATAGAGACAAACTCAAAGAGGTTGTGTCTCTGTTGTAGACTATGTTAGTAGTCTATAAAGAATATCGGTGGTTGAAACTAATAATTTTGCTGCGTTGGCAGTGATAAATTTTAAAACAATCTATTCACCACCTTCTAGGTTGAACTTGTGGATTTTACAATTGGTATCAGAGCTTGACTTTTGAAAAAAAAAAAGTCATATCTTTTGATTTATATTTGCAAGAAGTTACTTATCCTGCAAGAAAAAGTGATCAGGAAGGCACAAGCAATCAGACTGAAGTAGACGAAGGAAACAAGAAGGAAGCTTATCCTGCAGACCTCAGAAGAGCAAACAGTATCGGATCTCCTTAATGCACCGCCTACAGAAATGGAGACAGAAACACAGTCTGCACCAATAGATTATCAGACTAGACAACCAATTGTAGTAGAAATTGAGGGATCATTCTCAAAAATCTTACTACCAAAGAAACCAGAGCTTACTGCACTTCATAATGCTAACACAACACTGAAGTATCTGAAGGCTGATGCTGATGAAAACCTTCAGAACATCATATTGGAAGCTCAGGCAGGTGTTAAGTGCACAAGGCTATACAAGGCAGGAGATCGAAGCTATTGAAGCCAAACTCAGAAGGATGCATACTAGGCAATCATAGGACATCTCTATTACAAACACGATGACAATAAGGACTGCTGCAACCGAAGCATTCACAACAGCAATCATTCCAATCTCTAGTGTAGGAATGGATTTGACTGTGATTGAAGTTGATTAGCCCTCAATTGCATCAGAAGCATGGGCTACAACAATAACCACAATCACATAATCTCCAGAAAAGGAACAAATTATAAAAGCATTGCAGACGGTCCAAGCCATACAAGAAAAGGTCCAAGAACATAGAGCCAAGACTGATGAAATGCTGGGCAAGCCTCAGAAGTTCATCAAGCAGCACAAGCTCCTGATCAAGAGGACATCTAAAGCTGCAAGGACAAAGCTTATTCCATCAAGACCAACCACAAGATATAGGATAAATGCAAATTGCTCAGGGACAGAAATTGAAATAATTGATAGCATGACGGAGGCAAAAATATATCAACTAGTCCAAATTCAAAAAATGAAGGCCAATAAGAAAAAGAGACCCATTGAACCTTACATAATATTCAATGGAGTTATGAAAATCAAAGACTCAACTCCGAAGACAAGAAGGCATAGACAGGAACAGCTACAACATATTGAATTTATGTACACTCCTAAAGAGGAGGCCGAATTGAAAAGGCTGTCGGGTAAACATGTCAGGGCAGCAACATTTGAGATTTATGATTATCTTTCAAGGCCAACAGTCGACAGAACACAATCATCAGAAGATGATGATAGTGATGATGATTTTCCACTCCTAGAAGGCCATGATGATGATGATAACATCATTGATGAAGTAGTTGAAGAAAGGGTCCAGTAGAAATCAATAATAGAACCATCTGCTACAGAAGAGCCAACAGCAGAGTCACCTATAGTCGAGTCCCCAATAGTAGAGCCTACTCCTTCAGAAGAACCAATAGTACAAGAGGAAACAGCAACAGCAGAGGCATCACCAATTAGAGATATAGCAGAGAGTACCACAGAAGAAGTCACTGTAGACTATCAGTAGACCACAGAACAAGTAGAGTTCACCCAAGTTATCACACTTGACCTCACTCCTACACAGATAAAAGTCATAGTGGAAGACGAATCAATGAAAACAAACTTACTGCCAACCGAGGAGCAGAGACAATGCTCTCAAAGGTGGTATCCTTGAAGAAATCAACCAACATCTGATGAGTGACACTCCCTCTGGTCAGGAAAATGACCAACGTGAAGATTCATGTCCAGTAAACCTAGAGTTTTCACCTCCCTGTTCATTTGGAATGGTGCAAACTAGACCAGATCCACTATTTCTAGGTTTTCCCCAAGGCTTACTCTATAGGGGTAAATCTGACGTTCAGATGACACCCCAAACTACAGGTAGGAGACGAGCCCTTGTAGATGTCAGAATGACACCAATCTATGAAAAAACATCCTATACTACAAGACAAGTAGCAGAGACTAAACCGTATGTACATCAACAGGCATCTTCATCAAAAACTGATATTGAATATAGACTCAAACAACTGGATCAGGAAATTTACAACATGCATCAGTGGACAAGGGATGCATTCAAGGAACTTCTCAGCAGTCTGCAACCAGTTGTAAATGACTTGGAAGGTGAGAAGACTACTAGAACCAAGTGCTTTAAAGACTTACAAGCAACTCTCTCCAATATGGTTGAAGGCATTACGAATCAAATACAAAGGGTTAATGTCCTAAATCTTCAACAGTATAGGTTCAGCTCCTCAAACCTGAATAAGCTAAGGGGACAACATTTAGCTGACCTGAAAAAACTACAAGAATCCTTGCAAGCCACCCAATAATAGCTTACGGAGTACATTCGTAACAAATACACAATTGCTGAAAAACAAACTTAAACTTGAAACTGCCAAAGCCACAGTTCCTCAGCAGACAACCACCTCTGAACTAAGAGTCCTGAGAACTGCAATCAAAGCACTTACATCTGCAATCAATGCTAATAAAAAGGGGAGAAAATAGCACAGAAAGGGAAAAAGACAACAAGGCTTCATGGGGAGAAGGCAACAGAGAAGTTACAGCCAGATTACAGAAGAGCTCAAAAGAAAATCAACAGCTGTAGCAGAGGGAGAAAGGACTGCAGAACGACAAACCCCTCAAGAAGAGAGGTCATCAAGCCATAAAACTCATGGAAAGCAAACCCTATCGGAAAGACCATCAGGACACAGATCTAAGAGGGAGCAGCCCCACATGGAAAGAAGAATACACCACAGAACATATGAGGGTCAGTCTCATAGGCACAGCAAAGGCAGTAAGCATCACAGGTAAAAGGTAATACTCTTTGTTGCATATTAGACTAAGTAATTAGATTAAGCTTTTCATCAAATATAATTTAGAGAGTTAGCTTGTTGTTTTATTTAGGAGTTTTATTAGCATCAATTTAGGGAGAGATTGATAGAAATATACAATCCCTCCAATTGTATAGAAATTGATGAACAAAACTTAGAAGTATTAGCCATGATGTTGTTAGTGTATTTAGACTGTAAATTAGGTAGGTATTTACAGTTTAGATCAAATGTTGGACAAGAGACAGCCACAGATAGAGAGTATTACGTGGGCCACCAGATATAGACTACTACAGAGAATTTCGACTAAACAACTAAGATATGCATGGGAAATAAAAGATCAGTAAATGCTCCAAGATTTAGGATTGAACTTGCAGACGATGACCAACACAACAAAGCATGGATTGCATCAGATCTGGATACAGACTAGGTCTCAACGATACTGAGTACAGATTGAGGTGCGGTAGACTTGCGTGCCGTAGAGATGATTGCTAAGGTTGAATGAAAGGTCTGAGGATCAATCAAATCGAATGTTTGAGATTCAGAATATGACAGTACGAAAATCTAACAAACTCATAGAGTTTGAGTCTCTGCTATAGACTGCCTCAGTAGTCTGCAAAGAACATCAGTGGTTGAAACTAATAATTCCACTACATTGCACTAATAAATTTTAAAATGATATATTCACCCCCTTTAGATTGAGCCTATGGATCTTACATCGACAATGAAGCTTGGAAGGTTTTCACGAAGACACTTCACATTCAATCATCTCACTTGTCTGTGATGAGGATGAGACCGAAGATGACCTCGAAGAAGAGGACGATGAAGAGGAAGGAGTGCAAGAAGAGGACGGGATGAGAATGTGGACGAGGATGAGGATGAGGATGACTATGAGAATGATGATGAGAATTACGATGACAATGACGATGATGATTAGAGTAAAAACATATATATATCTTTTAAATATGTAGTTGAATATTTTGGATTCTCTGTTTCTATCTAAGTGTTTCATTCTTGTAGATATGTAGTTGGATTACAATGTTTTGAATGTAAGTTTCTATTTTATGTTTTTCACTTGTAGCTGTCACGATGAGATCCTGGAAGGGATAGGGATGATTCTAATTTGTCTAAGGGCTGCAGGTAAAAGAAGTTCTATTTCTTTTCTTTGATGTTTTGTTAATCTTTTAGATGCCAAAGAGATGCAGTAATGATGAAAATATTCAACAATATTCTTAAAGGAATATAGGTAAAAGACCGATAATTCATCCCCTCCCCCCTCCCCCACAAAGATGTCATGGGAAAGGTAGGGGTTATTTTCACGAGATTGGACTGGGGGAAAAGATAGAGGATGTTTTTACAGAGGAGCCGATGCCTTTGCCTACCTATCGACGAGTGACTCGCGATCGAGGCACCATCAGCATACGGGTTCCTAGTGGAGGGACTGCTCGCCGATCGTCTTCTCCACTAGCATCTCCACAGTGAGATTCAACGCCGCCATCATCGATTCTTCCATCATCAGCTTCACCACCAGTGCCTTCTCCTTACAGTTCATTGTCCCCATCAGCAGCTGCGACTGATGATGAGTATGTTGGTGGATATTGTCTAGGACTTAATTTGGACTCCGATGGTGGTCTTTGGTGTGCTTTCTTTTTTAATTCATACTAATCTTTATTTTTTTTAATTTAATCTATCTCAAATATATGATGCTCGGATCCTTGTGACTTTTCAAGTTTCATGATTATTTTATGCTATGCCATGTCACGAAGTCGTTCGAAGGTTGCTATGTTGGCCCTTGGACTTGTTGGACCGACATTCCTAAATGGGTAAAGGATAAGATATGGGGATATCTCATATATTTATTTAGTTTTTATATAGTTCTAACTGTTGTCAACCGTAACTGTTTCTTAATTTTATCATTGGAGTTAGAGGAATTGTATCGTTGGAAGAAAGAGCACACTGATCTCGTGATGGTCATATAGAGGGAAAAAATGATCGACCGGGTTCGTGATAGTGTGCACAAATTGAAGCAAGCTGTACAAAAAGAAAAAAAGATGCTTTGGTGCGATGACAAGACAGAGGAGGCTCTAAAGGTGTTATAGAAGTCGAAACAGTTTTTAGACCGATTGCATCGTGCTCAGGAGAACAGGAGCAAATGAGAGACGATGCATTCATAGGGATCGATGTCTTCGGTCAGTGTCGCCTTAAAGATGATAAGTAACTTGTTTAATTAGACAAAATTCATTTATGTATAAATTTTATTTCTTTAATTTTTTCACATTGGAATGAATATATGATCGATATTTTACTAATTGTTTCTTTGCAAAAAAAAAAAAAAAAAAAAAAGAAATTGAAGAGGAAACCGAAAAAGATTGAGGTATTTGAGAAGACACACACAGAGAAGGGCAGCAAGTGTGGCGAGGTGGTGTGGTGTGATGAGAGATTAAAAAAGACGACGGTAAACTAACTATTTTTTTTTTTTTTACATTATAGCTCATGATATTGTTTTTTGTGGTTATTTTACTTATTTAAATAATTTCAATCAAATAGCTAGTGTCCAAGTTATAATTGGTTATTTTTACAGGCTCAGTACATCCTACTGGATAAGGAGCTTATGGATCAATTATTTGCGAAGATGTAGCTTGGTATGGAGTCGACAAAGGAGGAGATTAGCGACGAATAGAGTCAAGCATACCTCCAGGAAAAAAAGGCTTCTATGGTCTTGGGTCCGCCAACACCATGTTCCACTCGAAGGACAAATTGTCCTCGAGTAGAAAGGGGCCTTCCTCGATAGATAGACATGAAATCGTGAGTTGAAAAAAAACAATGCGGTGTTGACAGCACACATTGATGAGCTGACACAGTTGATCGAGTGGCTATTGTAGCAGTATCAGTGCGGTAGCAACCTACTAGATTGGCCTCCTCACTAGCATCGGGATCCATCGTCCACCCCCCCCCCCCCCCCCACCC
>LIEC01011713.1:58510-91382 GCA_001925005.1 Drosera capensis
GTGCGGCCGAGCAGACTCTTGCATTTTAGGATTTCTTGTTTTAGGATATTAATTATGTTGTATTTTATGGTTATATGGACAATAGTATTGTGTAATTTATTTAAATGTGATTTAAACATCGATATTGGATGTTTTTATGCTGGTTTGTAACCCATTGGATGCATTTTGGGTGTTCGGTTGTATGTATGCGATAGACGAGCTCAGTTTTTAACTTTTTTTTCCTTCCAAAAAAACCAGTTTGTAGTGTAGTTCCGTAGCAAACATTGCCACCCAAAAATTAAGGGTTTGCGACGGATACTGAAGTAGTTTGTCGCAAATTTGCGATTGAAAAGTAATTCCGTCGCTAACCTTTGGTCAAGGAGCTTTGCGACTACCATTGTGTCTGTCGCTATTTAACAATACTGTAGTCGTAATTTTGCAACGGGATACCAATGTTCGTCGCTAAGTTGATTTGTGACTAGTATATTAGCGACAAACTATTTCTGTTGCAAATCATGGTTTGAAACGAAAATTACGACGAGTGTGACTGTCGCTAATCGATTGATTTTTTGTAGTGTATGTACTTTGGAGATAGGGACTATAAATACAACTTATAGCAAATCAAATCATGAACCAAATGTGCTTCTATATTTATAATTTGAAAACGAATTAAAAAATGGAATTCCAACTGTGACCCAAATCCATTGCTAAAATAGATTTGAATCAAATTTGGAATCAAAATTGAGTGTATTATTCTTGCTACATCATCTTTTAATTTTAGAATAATTTAAAATCACGTAATTCTTAAAATAGAACGTAATATTGAAGAAAGAGTTTTATAATTTGAGAAACATTTGATTCTAAAATAGAATCTTTTGTTCTAAAATAGAAACTAGTATTGAAGTAATAATAGTATAATTTAGATCAAATAGAGTTTTTGATCCAAATTATGATAATAACTACACTAATTCTACCTTTATGGTTGGATTTGCTCGTATACACCAGTTACCACATAATCATCAAATCAAACCATAAACAAAAGCACTTTTTTGGGCATGAAACTTCATTTTTATGGAGATATGAGGTTGCAACGACAAGGACAATTGGTTACAATATATTGTAGTTTGATTTTAGTATTAATATTTTGATTTATCACTATATTTAGAGAATTGTATACCGTCAATATTATATACTAAGCGATTGACATTGCTCTACGTTTATGTCGCGTTTTTGTCTCATCGAACGATCTTGACCATTCAAAAATTTAATGAATAATGGAGATTTATTCGAACAATTAAATATGATAAGTAAAATATTGATTAAAATAAAACATAAAATAATAATATAATATTAATGATAATCGTCAGATTAATAGATTTTAATTTTTAAGATGATATATCATGACATCATAATTAAAAGATGATTAATAAATCTTAATTCTATAGGAAAATCATCTAAAATATAAAAAATTAAAAAAAAATCCCAAAAAACATACACACTTATCTTAATTCCAAAATCATATAAAACCAAAAACAACCACCGGCCAATACCAACACTCACCCAATAACCCCCCGATCTCCCTCCTCCTCCTCCTCCTCCTCTTCTCACTCCACCACCACCACCATCACTCCTCTGCCATCGACCACCATCACCTTTGACCACCTCCGCCGCCAACCAACACCATCTTTGGCCATATCCGCCGTCGAGCACCACCTCTCAAAAATCCTAGAGTTCGTGCCCCCATCGAAGTCTCCACTTTTTCTTTCAATTCCACCTCCAAATCGATCAATTCACCAGATAGTCAGCAAGATGTTCGTACAGTAACAAGATGTTTTAATTGTTTGTTTCTGTTAACATGTTCTGTTCTTCCCTAGGAGTTAGGATTGTGTTTTTTTTAAAAAAAAAATTAAAGGTGATTTTATTCTTATGAAGTCAAAAATTAAAGGGAGCATATATGTTAGCGTACAAGTCTACATTGACGTTTTTCTAGTGTACAAATGTCAAGCTTGTGTCCCAACTCCTGCTGGCATCGGCATGTATTTTATTTTTTTTGTTTCCAGAATCTTTGTTGGAATCTGATGCAGTCATTGATCAACAACATAATGAATAAAGGTTTAAAAATGAAACATAATGGAACTGAAACAGGGTAACATGATTAAAATGAAACACGGTGACAGTTTAAAAAAATAGGATGACATGTTTAAATGAAACAGAACGACAAACTTAGTATAACAGTGTGATAATTAAAATTGAAACAGAGCACTTGTTTTTCTTCGTCGGAACAAAATGAAACAGTGCATCCAAATAAAATTAAACAGAGCGCTTGAACAAAATAAAACAGAGTATCTAAACAAAATCAAAACAAAATACTTGAACAAAATCAAAATAGAGCTGAAATAGAGCGTCTGAACAAAATCAAAATAGAGCACATGAACAAAATAAAGCAAAACGTCTGAACAAAATCCAAACAGATCATTTGAACAAATGAAACAAAAAGCCTGAACAAAATGAAATAGAGTGACTAAAGAAAAATCAAAATAGAACGTCTGAACAAAATAAAAATAAGCACCTTACGATAAAAAAGATAGAACGACAATTAAAAAAAATACTCCATAATCTTATAAAAAAAAAAAAAAAAACTTTCTCACTTCTTTGGATGATTTCTTGATCTAGTTTTGACTATCAGAACAACTTTCTTTCAATCTTTGACGCTACAATAAGTAGCAATAAAGAAGTACATGGAACGTGAAACATTGAGAGAGGCGACTTCGATCAACTTTGCCTTTGTAGTCTGTTCATTATCAACTGATGCAAATAGTTAGCAATTGTAGATAGTGGATCATGTAGGCATATACTTGCTGATACGATTATTGCCCGTGCAACAGCAGAACCTTACGCGCTCAATAACCATATGATGTATAGATTAATAGCAAAAACAAGCTTATCAAATATTGATTTACAGTACTCACGAGATTAAAAGTTAACAATCACAAGTCATTGGTACATGGTAAGAAAATGGCAAAATCAATTACAGAATCAAAAGTGACCCAATCCACTGCAGAGGCGAAAGCTCCAAATAATCCTCTCTTCTCATCTTCCTGATTCTCCATCTTTGATCTAACAATCGACCAAATCTCCACCATCCTCTTTGTGCTCTTCACATCTCTTCAATTTATCCACCCAAATTTGAAACCCTAATCAACCTATCTGCTCTCCGACGCCGTTGTTCCTATCCCCACAACAAGTGTTGTCATTGGCAAAGGCAAAGAATCAAGCCAACGCCTCACGTCGAACTCAGAGAGAAGCACAAACGCCCCATGATGTCTGTGTAGGATTCGAAGCGATAGGAAGGGGAGTCGAGGTTGTCGAGGTCGCGGAGGACATCGTGGTAACAGGGGAGTTTGGCGAGGGCGGTGGCTGACGATGGAGATGGAATGTGAGGAGGAAAGAGTGGCGGGAGAGGTGGATTATTTGTTGAAAAATTATAGTTTTAGGTAATTTTTTGTAATTCTATGATATCTATTCATAAAAAAAAATTTATGTCGTAATGATATATATTTGTTATCCAAAATCTAGATAAACGATAAAAATTAAATTTATATTTATATTAATTGAAAATGTGTGGGTCATTTTAATATCATGATGATCATTATGATTATTCAAGATTTGAACGAATAATCTAGATTTTTATTTTAAACAAGTATTAACAATTTAAACATCTCAATCCATATATCAATAAATCTTAACCTTCTAATATGTTTCTATTAATCCCTTGCATGCACGAGTCGACAAATTAGTAAGAGCAAGCTCAACTATGAGCCAAATGATTCTATATCTTTAATTCGACATCACATTGAAAAAATAGAACTTCAACCATGACCCAAATCCAATATCAAGATAGAACTAAATCAAATTTGAGTATAACCATCATTGTTACTTCATCTTATTTATTTAAGAATTACATGAAATATATAATTATAAAATAGAATCAAATATTGAAACAAGAGTTCTATAATTATGAAACAATTTGATTTTAAATAAAATCATTTTGTTATAAAATAGAACCAAGTAAGATTTCTATAATTTGGATCAAAAACACTTTTTGATGCCAATTATAACCATGACTATTCTAATTTTAGCTCTATGGTTGGATTTTCTTTAATATCCAATTCAAGTCTATTTTTATAAGTTTGATTGACAATCGATTTCTCTATACTTTTTTTTTGTCTCAAAGAAATGATGAATATTTATCATATTGGCGTATGGAATATATGCCTTCATTCACAAAAACTTAGATTTGTTTACTTACAATCAACGATTTAGAATAAGCTTAGATGTGTTTCTTAAAATAATCGGTTTACATACAAATATTTTAAGGTGATGCATCTTGTGATAAAAAATAATTAAAAAAAACTTATTATTTATAAGTTGATTCATGTCTCAAAACACATCTATTCATAATCGTTTAATCATCGTCGTTAATTTTAGATAGACACATCAGATGTGTCATAATGTGATGCATCTTGTGATAAAATAAATCCTCCATCCATTTCATAATATAAATAACACTTGTTTATTTTGATCGTCTCAAAATATATACAACATACCATATTTAATAACTTTTTTACATAAAAAATCAAAACAATCACCATTTATTATAATACAATTATTATTATTTCCTTCTACAACTATCACAATAAACTCATTATCATCAAAAAAATATTCTTTTTTCACCAAAATTCATACAAATTTAATACATATATAAATTTACATGTTGAATCAAACCGTTATCTATATTATGAAACGAAAAAAATAATTAAAAAAATTTTATCTTTAAATTGACTTATATCTCAAACACATCTATCCATAATATTATAATCATCGTCTTTAACTTTAATTAGACACATGAATATCAAAGATACCGATTGTTCTTCCCATATACCCTTATCATATTTTATAACGTAAGACGTACTTAAAAAACACACGAGTAATCCTTGTTCATATGCTTATTTATCACGGAGTCTCTCTCTCTAGACGTCGTCGCTGCCTTTATCCTCTCCCCTCCCTCGAAACCCTAATTCCCTAAATCCACAAATCCCCCAATCCAGCTCCGATCTGATCCGATCTGATCCGATCGTCATCATCATCGATCACCATGGACGCCATGCGAAAGCAGCTGGACGTGTTGATGGGGGCGAATCGAAACGGAGATGTGAAGGAAGTGAACAGGAAGTACTACGATCGCGACGTCTGTCGTCTCTTCCTCGCCGGCCTCTGCCCCCATGAACTCTTCCAGTTAACGGTACTGATCGTGATTCATTATTATCGTGTCGTTGTTGATGAGTGGTTGGCTTATTTTGGTGATGTAGTTGGTTTGTGGATTTGTTGTTTTGCGGTTGAGATGAATGCTGGCGATAAGCAAGTGTGGAATTTGTAACGTTGATTTTGGTTGTTGTTAGGTGTAGCATTGACTCCTCTGGGAAAAACAGAGGACTAGCGGGTTTTTTTTATACTTTTTTGGCTCATAGTGAAAGAAACATATGAATGATTTTTACAAAGTTGGATGATAGTTTGAGTTCAAAACCTTTGGGAGATTAACAGAGATAATCATCCTGGCAATCGCTGGTGCTCGTTTATTGTTCCATTGTTTCCCCTTAATATAGCAACGTGGTTTGCGGTTTCATAACGATAGGACACGGAAATTGACCTTCTTTAGCCCTTGCTGCCAAATTGAGTTAAGAGTGTTGATCCCTTTTTATAATTTTCTTCAGGGATTTAGTTTATGCCTTTTTCAACTACTCGAAGGATATAATTATAGTTTTCTGGTAGAAATCATGGATTTAAAGAGATTCAATTTAATCTTTTATGAGCGTAGATAGACATGCTCCATGTTCTATATTCACATAGCATTGTAGCATCACCTATTCGTATAATTGGAAAATAGGAAGAGAGAAATGCGAAAAATGATGCAAGAGCGATGTAAGAGAAATGCCTTTTTCCTATAATGAGGAACCATTGATTTTATCTGCAAGATCTAAGCATAGTGAGCATTTATTTATTCATGGATATTCTTATGATTCAATATTGCATTGTTCTATCGCAGGTGCTTCTGTAATCAAGGCACTTACCATTTTCATTTTATTTGCCCTAATATTAATAATATTTTGATTGTTCTCAGAAAATGGATATGGGACCATGTCCCAAGGTGCATTCTCTGCAGCTGAGGAAAGAGTATCCTTTTTCCAGTGCTTTGTTTTTCCTGGCTTCTATTTTTTTTTTTTTCTAATGATTGAGGTTACTGATTCGAAGCTGTTGTTGGTTGAAGGAGTCTCTTTTGCCTTTTTTTAAATTTTTTTATGGAGAGTTGCATATGAAGCTTCATAGTCTCATAGGTGTGCTTTATACTAATTATTGAACATACTTCACTAAAATTATTTTCACAGTCAATTTAGTTATTGCCTTCACTTCTCTGTTAACGATAATAAAATGACAAGCATACCCTTGCTTAAAATACGAAGTTATTACTATCTAATACATCTATTTCATCATGTATCAGAAGCAGTAATTATGAGATGTGTTCATCACAAAAGTAAGAGAAAGCCTTTTTTATCCTTCCCCTATAGAATTTCATCATCAACATGGTTAATTTTCATTTCAAAACTAGTCCTCCCGCCAATTACAACGCATGGTCAATAAAAGCTCAAGAAAACAAAACCACTGAGAGAGCTCAGCTCCTCAATAAACTAACTATATATACATCCGATCATGAGCCAAAAATAACATGATCAGCAACCTCCCTAGGGGTACTCCAGCCTTGGTTAAACATTCTTCGATTGTATTCAATCCAGACACCATAAATGAGGGCAGCATGTAGTTTCCTTCTCTTCATAGCAGCTGCAGTCCTCCCAGTAGCCACTTTTGCAAACCACTCAAACCAGTTCTCGAAAGCTCTTCTTCCAATACTAAGCTTCATATGCTCATTCTCCATGAGGAGATCACTTCTTGAAAAGGCACATGAAAAGAACAAATGCTGATGTGTTTCAGATCCATCACAACACAGATAGAATACATCATCTGGTGCAATTCCATGCTTGAAAAGCCATGCTTTAACATGAAACTTCTGTTTCAGTACCAGCAATAACATAAATTCATGCTTAGGATTGATCTCTTTCGCCCATATCATTCTCCACCAACTGACTTTATTTGTATGAGGAACCATAGCATAATAAGCATCCTGAACTGACAAGGAACCAAACTGCACCAGCCCTTGCTTGATCATCATATCTTTTATCTTCAGCAGGGCTCTCCATTCCCAACCCTGAGAGGCTTTTGCTTCTACTGTCCATATCGATCCTTCTTTTAAATACATACCATGCACCCATCGAACCCGCAGATAATTTTTTTTTATTTCAATTATCCATACCTTCTTGACATGCATTGCTTTGTTCCACTCCAGTAATTTCTTCAGTCCTAACCCTCTAGCTTTCTTCGATTGGCACACTTCCTCCCAGCTAACTAAAGACTTGTTCTTACTCATCATTGAGTCAGACCATATAAATCTCCTACACAGATGCTCAATCTCTTCTAATATAGCTCTCGGAAATCTAAACACTTGAGGCCAGTACAGTTGTATGGGCATGAGGACAATGACAATCCCTTATAGAATTTTGGTCCATCATTGGTAAGGTTTGATGGAGAAACAGAGAATTAGCTGTACTAGACTATTATAATTTTGAGTTTTAACGACGCTCTTGCCATTTTTTGTTGCTTTTTTGTACTTTATTTTAGAAGTGAATGTAATTGCTAAATTATTAAGCCTCCGGGGTTTCAACTCTAAGCCCATTGAACAATGTTGATAAATTATTCTCAGCATGCCCCCTCGCGTGAATACTTCTTTTGGTTTTGAAGCGTGAACATATATTTGGGTAACACAGATCGTTGAGCTGTTGGGCCTAATGGGCTCTGATATCATATTAAACATTTGAGGTTTCAACTCAAAATCAATTGCCAATGAGTGGATTGACCCAAAATCTATATATGCACTTATTGTATTTTCATCATATCCAATGTGGATAAACTATTCACATCATAGATGGATGCTTTGGAGGTGTTTTGTTGACTAGTTTTGATTTTGAAAATTTTGTTTTGTTTCTTGTTAACAATGCAGATTTCAATACAGTAAAATGTAAAAGCCCCATGATTATATGTTTGTGAGAAGTGAGAAGTAATGATTTTATGCGGTGATATGTAAAGTTCGTAATGAAAATGGTTAAAGAGAAATGAGGAGGAAAATTTTAATTTTATTATTTATTTGTGTTTTCTTTTTGTAAAAATATGACTTTAGATGGTAATTTGCAAAAATCCCATATCTTTAGGGCTTTGTTGGTTATGTGTATTTGATGAAATTTTCCTCGAGCATCAGCTGTGGTGATGCCTCTCCTTTTATTATTTTACTAACTTGTTAACATGCTCCCATATTAGCTTCTAAGCTTCTCAGTTTTATCAGAATCGTTATTGCTTTTGTGGAGATGAAATATTGTGTTCATTGCCATCTAGCACAGTGCTCCATGCAGCATTATGGACTCGTAAAACCGGTGTGTTAAGAAGGATAACGTGTTCAATTTGGAAACATTACTTGTTTTGTGGGCAACAACAAAGAAACGTTTGTTAAAGCTCCCCCCCCCCCCCCCCCCCCCCCCCCCACACACACACACAAAAATGAACAGGTGCTCTGTTATTTGGAGAGAACTTTAACTCTTTATAGATATGAGGAAGCTAAGGCCCAAGGTAGTCACAATTATGAACGGGACTTGGAGGATGTTATAGATAGGCTCATTAATGAATGTGATAGGAAAATCACCAGAGCTGTGAAGCGCCTTGCTGATGAGGATGCTAAAGCTGCCACTGCTATTTCTGTAACTGCAGTGACTCAGGTAGTTATTATGTGCTCTAACTTCAAATGATTTTTTTAACATTATATATTCTAGTCTTGTTGATTGGTTTTTGTGTTGTATGTAGACACCGGAGATCATGGAATTATCAAAGCAGATTAAGGAAAAGCTCAAAGAGGCTAATCAACTGGGTAAGTACTCTTTTTTATGGAAAATTATGCCTTCTTTATTAGGAATTTGTTGCCATATGGATCTTGGGTTCTAGGAACATCTGCTCTCTTAGACAAACCTCTTTAGCGAAATCAGGGCATGTATAGTCTCACAAAATTTTATTATTAGTTGATGAGTTTTAGAATTTATTGGGAAACTCTTAAAATGAAAGTCTGGTTTATAGCCATAGGGTGCTTTCTTTTCATGTTTACGTTCAAGTCTGGGACCATGGGAGTTGTCGTTCTCTCGCATTGACATATGTATAATCTCTCTTATGCTAACTATTTTTGCCTTTTTAGACCTTGAAGGCAAGACCGACCTTAAGATCCGTGTGTTGGAAGAAGTGGAAGAGCTGAGAACAAAAAGAGCTGACTTGCAGGTAGATATGCTCCTTATTACTTTGTTAATGGGCCATGTGGTTGAAGAGCACGTAGTCCTATTCTTGTTCTCCATGCTTTTTTGTTCGTCATCAACTTTTGCTACCCTTTACTTTTCCTATTGAAATTGAAAAAAGGAAAAAACAAACAGTATTTCTTGTCTAATTTCTTTTTAATTATTGTAGTCTACACTCCTTTTGGATGCATTCAACAAAGATAGAGCATCTCTACCTCAACCCGTACCTGGTCCTGCGGCACCACCAGCTGGATTTGCTCCTGATCCTCGAACTCAGGAAATGATCAATGAGAAGCTGAAGAAGGCTGAAGATCTTGGTATGTTTTTCTCAAGTTGGTTTTCACAAAGTAGTTTTCTCTTATATTTGGTCAAACTTTTGAATTTGTGGGTTATGATAGGAGTATGTATGCCATGTTTTTCCTTTATTTTTTTGGTGCCATTGGTTTCTCCAGACCCCACTCCAGAGACCAGTTCTTACCTTTACCTTTTTGATTTTCTTTTGCTCAGGTGAACAAGGTCTTGTTGATGAAGCGCAGAGAGCACTGGAAGAGGCTGAAGCCCTGAAGAAGGTCTGCGTTCTTTAGTTGCAGAGCTTAGTTCCTGCTCTTTGTGAATCAGTTTTTGTCTGTTTTTAAATATTTCTCCTTTGTGCTCGCTTCACCTTGCATGGTTTCATGATTCTTTCTACTTTGTTTTTTCCAGTTAGCTCCACTCAGGCTAGAACCTATTCCAGATGGTGCCAAGTACACTCCTGCAGATGTGCGCATTGTAAGATTTCTTGCTCTTATTCTATTCTTTTATTATTTGCTCTTATTCTATTGTAGGTTTTATTCTCTTTCTCCCTTCTTTGACATGTTATCCGGTTCAAGCAACTTATTTGCTTTATTATTGTTTTTTAATTCAGCATTAGATACTTACATCTGAATCAGCAAATCCTTACTGCTGCTTAATGTCTTAAATGTTATATGGTCCCTTCTATAATTTTCAAAACCTTGACATCCAGCCTTTCATTATCTATGTTTAGAATATTATATTCCGGAAAATATGAAAAATAGCAAATAGTGGAGAAGTATGGTACAGTATTATGCGCAATAGGCTACACCCAGTTGTGTTCATTCCAAATCAAGCATTAAGGGGGTGCAGCGTCCATTCAGCTCCAAAATTCTAACCAGGTTACTAAGACCAGCTCTAAGATTTCTTCAGTTTCAGTCTTTCGTTTCCAAATAAGATGTAACATCGATGTTGAAATGCCCATGTCCCTGGGCCCTTTATTATTTGCCTGTGGACCATAACTATAAGGCAATTCTCATCAACCTAAAGGAGATTAGAGGAAGTCGACTAGTGAAGGTTTGTGCGAATGGAAAAAATATCAATAACAAACTCTCATTATCTGTTTTGCATCACCAAATTTATTGAAATTTTCATCCATCGAAAGAAGATTAGAGGAAGTAGATTAGCCGAGGCTTGTGCAAATGGTTTTTTTTTTCTTGAAATGATTCACCATCAGTTTTTATTATCAAATTTATTTGAAATTTTTACTTTACATCTTGACTTGAGATTTTGAAAAATACCTAGACATGAGCATAATTCCATGTCCACCTTTTTGACTTCCTATGTACAATTTCCGCAGGCATATACTTTAAGACATGGACTAGTTTACTAGTAGTGGGCAAGTTGTTGAACTATTCGATTAGTCCCCTACCCACTAGCTTGACTTAAAATTATGACTTCGCAGCTATGAATACAATTCAACTTCGTAGTTTGCTTTCTTGCATATGATATAGCATGCAGCCACTGACATCTTTTTTTTTCTGGGCAGACTGATCAGAAGTTGCGTGTATGCGACATTTGTGGGGCTTTTCTGAGTGTTTATGATAAGTAAGTACCTTAGTATTCAATCATTCCCTTGCTAGTCTCGGCTTGTTGTCTTGAGTTAATGAGGTTGAATGTGAGATGGTATTTGGGGTTTCATGTACTTCGGATTTTGACATGGACAGACCTCCTTTCACCAGCAGGCTTTTGACCCCGATTACAAGGATAACTTTTCAGGCTAAATAATGTGCGTCTTTTTACATTTTATGCCTGTAGATAATCTGTTGATAGTTAGATCGTTGTGATGAATCTTTGTTTTGTATGAGTGCTAGTCATAGATTTCTGGAGTGATGAACTTTTAAATGTTCTGTGGTTTCCAGTGATCGTCGATTGGCAGATCATTTTGGGGGGAAATTACACCTTGGCTACATGCAAATACGTGAGAAGCTTGCTGAGATTCAGGTAATTTTTGTGTGTGTTAAAAGGGGATGAAGTGGGGGCAAGCTATCTTATTTTCAGCAGTTTTAAGTAGATATTTTCACTTTCATTTCGGATATAAAAGATGTGGAGCACAAATAAGACTGCAAAGTAGAGTACTAGAATGCAGAACTTTAATCTTGTTTAAATTCCCTTTATTAGACCGTTTCTGATAGAAGAGTTTTTGAAGTACTCTGGATATGTGATTCAGGTGCTGGTATAATGTTTCAAATTGATCTACTATAGCACGTCTGGCTTGTAATGCCATCTGTGAGTTCTTCTAGCTTGGAACAGTGACAATTTATTTTCTTGTTGTAAATCTTAGTTGCTGCGCTTCCTTCCTCTTGGGGAATGCATGACGTCTTTGAATTTTTCCTCCTTTACCAGCTGCTTGTGGATAGTTGCTAAATGACAATAAGAATAATAAAATAAAACAAAATAAAAAATAACTAGAGCTACAAGTTTGCAGTGTCTAAATTGAGCGGCCTGTTGTCATTACTATCATGCTTGGATAAGGTATACTTGCATTTGGTCTAAGCGCACAACGACAGTGTGCTGTTAGTGTTTTCTTACTGATCTTTTGTTTTCTTTTGTATGAGAAATTGTTTCCCACGAGTTAAGGGGAAGCAACTATTTTGGACTGTCTTACACTTTAGCTGAAAGATAACTATGTATGCTCGTTGGTTCTGTCCCTTGGTTGTTTTTTATTGTGAGGTTCACCTATGCACTAGGCATGGGCCAAAACTTGCTATGAAGCCTACGGATGTAACTTACTCTATCTGGTGGAGTTGCGGTTAGTATACTAGTAGTTGGAAAATATTTTTATATGAGGTTCCATGCATCATTTCAAATTCTGTTGTCAGGAAGAAAGGGACAAGATTCGCAAGGATCTAGAAGATAGAAGGTAACACTTTTACTCTCTTTGTGTCCTCAGTCTGTGTTCTGTTTTTCTAGTTTCTCTATTTTACTTCAGCCACCAGTCCTTATGCTGCATATAGTCTAAGGTTTGACGTATATGATCGTGTAGATCCAAAGAGCGAAGCAGTCGGGAGCGGGAGAGGGAGCCCATCAGGGAGAGAGATAGGGGAGATGGCCGTGAGAGAAGGGACTATGATAGGAAGAGTAGGGACCTTGACAGGCATTATGATGGGGATTGTGGGTATGGTAGGGAGCGTGATAGAGAAAGATCTAGCTTTCGTGTCTATGATTCCAGGAGTCACCGAAGGTCCCGTTCGCGATCCGTTGAACGCTCTAGGGACCATGACCGCTCCAGGTACATGTCCTTCCACTTGTAGAGTTGTACATTCATATTACTGTTTTCCTTTTTGATATCTTGTGATTTTGCATTTACAAGAAAGGTCTAAGTTATTATGCTCCGCAAATGCTGATATTACCTGTAAGCTCGCAAGGTATATGAGTTTAATATGATACATCGTCACAATATATCAAGTCCCATCGGGAGAACTCTTGGACAGCAAAGAGCAGGGCATGACAGCATGATGTATATACATTGCATGAGATGTAGAGTCATTTGATAGGCTAGATACTATTTGTCATTTTCAGTCGGCGCAATTTGTATTCTAGCTTTGTTGTTTTGCACCATTATACTCGTAATATGTAGTTGTGTTTCAATAAACAGGCGCTATGATCGAGACAGATATTGAGCAATTGAAGCTGTGGCGGGCATCATGGAAACCACTACTGTGTTGCATTGTGATGTTGGTGAAGGGCATGCCTTGTTTTATTGCGGTACTAGTCATAGATTTCAGCAGTTGCTAGTGACCAAGACATGTTTTGGCATAATGTCGAACTGCGATGCTACGTTTTGTGGGATCAAGTTTTTGGTGCTGTATGGATAGTAATACCTTTTTATTTGTGTGATGGAGTTGTGAGTTCATGCTCGGTCTTCTATATCTATTTCTTCCTCAAATGGCTCCATCATTAGCTTCGCTCTGGGAAGCCTTGTAGCTCCCAAGATGTACAAGACCAGTTCGAATTCTAAGACACAGTGTTCTTCCCCGCATTCTGCGAACGTCCTGAACTCCTGCGCTTTCCGTACACAACAACCCGAGCATTCTTGAAGCTAACTATCCGTTCGGAACCAAACTTGATCACATACCCATAAACCAACCTAGCCATCACCTTCATCTCCATTGACCACTCATAATATAACAACGATCTCCACATGCAGGCCCAATCCCGCTGCACCCACCATCTTGAAAAACAACGCAGTGCCTCCCGAATCCTCATACCAACAGCCACTGCCTCGATCACCAAGTTACATGGGACAGACTGCTCTTAAGCATTTCATCGAACACCTTAAGAGTATAAGAGTTCACCCACTAAAACCTTGAGCGAACGATACTTCACTCTTGAAATGGTTCTTGTTTATTGCCTAGTGGTGATCTTCAAGTGGTTTGGCCCTCGATTGTTCGTGATCAAACAATCTAGTGGAGTTCCACGATCGTGATCTGATTTCTTATTCGGTTCTGGGTGGAATCGAATCGTTCAAGATTACTGGTAATATCGTTCCTAAAATTTTTCTCTTTAATTTCTTCTATGTTCCTTCATAGATCATTCTTCCGTGATTTATTGATAGATTAATTAATCTATTGTGGAATGTAGCGTTCATAATCCTAATGTTTCAACAACAATCTTAAGGTTTCAACTATCAATGAATGTTCATAGAACAATAGTCTTCAAATGATTGAAGCAAAGGGTGTCGACAGATAATTAGTTGAAATACAAAATTATGACTTCATGATATCCTAATGACATGGAACTAGATCGTGTCTGAAAAGGTCACTTTGATAGAGACAATAACATGGTTGCTACTTGCTAGGGCTCATCTTGATAACCATTAGACTTCTACCATAATTTTGCAAAGGGAAAAGTGCCTTTTGACATCGTGATATTTGCCTATAACGCATTTCGAGCCCTTCATCTTTAAAAAACTTGCTTTTAAATCCCCTGCGTTTGGGTGTCGATCTGCAAAACTCCCTTATTCCGTCTATCTTGACGAAAAACCATCCTTACGCGCCAAAAGAAGGCTGAAAACCCTAAAATTTTCAATTTTTCAAAGTTTATATACCAGAAATACCCCTCCTTGAAATCAAATATAAACTCTCCCCAATTTTATTTATGATACATCATCCAACCGTTTTGCCCCGTTTCCTGAAACCCTAGCTTTTTGTTGTCTTTATTCTTCATCTCCATTTCAACGAAGGCAACATGAGTTCTATTCAATCCAGCGTGGCTAACTACCATCATAGACCGATATATGCTCCCTAGCTCTGCCATTGTCCCAAGATACCATTAATTCGCATGGTGAATTCTAAGAGGAGCAGCAAAGGTCGTTTGTATTTTAAGTGTGATGATTGTGTCTATTTTTCATGGTGCAAACCTAAAGGAGGATCTTGTCGATCGAACAATTATCCCTTATGGAGTTATTGGTTGAGTATGTGTTGAGACTAAATCCCTAATGTATAGAAAATAAGTATTAGCAAACTTTAGTCTTAAACAGTTTCAATATGCATCAAGATGGAGGACTCGTCTACTTGGCAAACGAGTATGCAATATGTACGCAGTAAGACTGATTCGAAAAGAAATGTAGCAAAGTTGACAACATTGAAGTCATGAGTAAAGAGACAGTAAAACTTGAGCATTTGAACATTTATAACAAGGAATGGTAAAGCCTGGACAGCTTCTGTGTAAAGGGTTACTGTAGTAAGGTATGAAGCATAGTAAAACCTCCCTGCAGTCTCTAGCGCAAGTATATTACCACTTTTAATTGGTACGAGAGCCTACCTTTTTAGGTTTAACAACTCTTGGAAAGGAACTCTATTGTTTTACCTTGCAAAGAAGTTACTAATCTGTGTTTTCAGAATGTCAGGAACCAGTAAAGTCTTCATTCCTTACTATACTCATCCTTCTCTCTTCAAGGACTACAAGTTCAATCACTGGAAGATCAAAATGATGTTTCACTTTGATCTGGCCGATTAGAGGATGAGAAAAAGAATTCTTGAACAAAGATTTATTCCCATGGGTCCATCCTTGAATTCAGATGACAAGGAAAAACTGATTCCCAAGGATTAAAAAAGATTTCTCTAAGGAAGATAGAGAACACATTCAAGTAGATCGACGTACCTTAGGGATCATTGTGAAATCCCTAGATAATGATATGCTTGAATTGATCATACAATATAAAACAGCAAATGTGGCATGAGATTTTTGATCTTGAGAAATGATGGCACCAATGAAGTCAGCGAAAAATAAACTGGATCTTCTTATTTAGCAATATCAAAATCTTAAGTGCTCATGACTTTAACTGATTAAATATATATAATATATCTGTTTATAACACACAAGACTCTATACAGATCGAACTACAGCTTCCATCTTGTAACTCTTACACATTGTTTCTAAGTTGCCTTTGAGGTTTGAAAATTGGTCAACATCTTCATTTTGTTAAAACTTTTGATCCATCTTACTTTGATTTGAACTCATGTGATTCATTATGCACCAAGGATATTAAAATGCACTTACACAACATAGAAACTCAAAACAATATTAATGCATTACTATTTATTATCATCAAAACAATATGAGGTTCAATAATGAGATGTTGCTATACTTTACATGTTGGTCTTTTTAAACCTCTCATTTTCAAACTCAAAATGAATATGGGAGGAATAACTCTAGATCTTATACATATTGTTTTCTTATGGACATCATTTCTTTCATGAACTTTCCTGGTTCATTGGTAATGGTAATGCATAATGTGGTTGGGTTGTCGAACCGCTGTCGGATTTTAGATGTTCCACTTTTTGTTTCCCCTCTAGGGCATGTGGCAATAAGCAGTCCTCTTTATATCAAAAACATCTAATATGGAGGACCAGAGTAAGCTTCTCCATCAACAATAGGTAATTGTACATATTAAACATGGGATGAGACGCTCAGTACCAAATCCACTGCTTTACAAGTAATAGTTACAAGTATGATACGATGGCATATACACAAAGATTACTCATAACGTTGACTTAAGAAACTCGACTACAAAATACAAGATGGCTACGAATAACGCAATCTGGTACAAGTCCCTTTGAAAACTATCGTCCCTCTGGAAGAACTGCACAGGCAAGAAAAATAAAACAAACCAGCAACTCATCAGATATAGCAGCAGTACATTGTCTTACAGCAGACAGGCGCAGAAGGAAAAGCTAAATCTGAGTACCATCTCAAATCAGTAACTAATTCAAATATTCAGCTGTCATATATTGATTGTCATGGATTATATCCTGATAAACACAACGTATCTTCAATGCTAATCTTTTGAAAGTAGATATTTACCTATATCATGACTTTTACATCCTAGCTTATTAATTTACTTGAGGAGCAAATCAAGTTGGACATTCTCGTCAAAAAGAGAGAGAGAATAAAACAAATATATGACATGAACTTAGCAAGCCCTGTCGAGGTACATACCTTTGTTGGATCACCAAGAGGATCTCGGTAGACATCCAAGTTTTCTTTTGGGGTTGACATACGACTGCCAAATTCCTTCACAATGTCATTGACATCTTTTCCGGCCTCAACAGTTGCAAATATACTGCGAGAAGCCCAGAAATATGCTTGAGCAATAGGTGACGACGCCGACAAATCCCATGACTCTTCGTGCTCAATCACTTGCCCGCTAATTTGATTTAGCGTGAACTTTGAGACTACCCTGATGATGAGGTCTCCGCCTATGCTAGCTAGAAGAGACTTAGGCTTCCCTTTGACGGTCCATTTTATAACTAGAATACTTGTCGATAGCATTTTCATCACTTGCACCGCCTGCATAGAGCAACAAGTACAGTTCAACATGTAAATAGTTAAATGCAGGTTGGGATACTCCGCCTATGGACGGTGTAAACTTCAATATAACAGAACGAAACCCTCACCACAGTGGGGTTTGCCATTGCATTTGTTGCCCAAAGCGGCCTTTTATATTTCTCACGGCCTGTAAAGCTTCTGACAGGATCCTGCAACATAAATTACAAAATATGTATTAGCATGAATAGTTCATTTTCTTGCATGGTCGAAATGAAACTTAGTTCACCTTGTACTTGACAGAAACGGCATAAACTCCAAAAGCACGGTTTTTTTCCCGGAGCTCAAGGATATCACGGGCAAGTTGTCTGGCTGTAGATTCCACCAAGGGACTGCTTATGCATTCAAATTCATTGCAGAGCTCGCCGAAGTCCATACCATCAACGATCTTGTCCACCTCGGAGAGGTCAGAGATGGAAACCTCTGTCCTCATCGACTCATTCGTAACTAGAAATAAATGTCATATAGCTTTAGGTGCTGGTCACAATGACATATAGACTAACAAGTAACAAAATAACAATGGTTTGATTTGAAACGACTTGGAGGCACATATAAATAGTCAATTGAATGACGCTTGGAAAGAAAAATACAAAACCACATCCTTAAATATCCGATAAGCAGGAAAATGAATCAAACTTGGTGATGCTTCTCATTTCATACTTACCCTGTGACAAATGCTCCTATTTATGTTTTAAGTTTTGCAAAGGCTGTTACATCGAAAGATAATCCATAACCCAACTCATCCTATACAGAAGTTTATAATAAAAAAAATCAAGCTTGTTCCAAAATTGACATTATCAGTACTAGAACTGCTTTCTCATTTGATTTCTCTTCATTGACTTTCACAAAATTTACTTCACCCTCACAACTCCAATGACTTAATTCTATACCTTCTATCACATATGCTCTAATACCATATAGAAAACCGGAACCCCACCACTCAACGAATGCAAGCATAATCATTTCTCCTATTAATCAACAAACCAATCCAACCAACCAAAACCACAACCACATAACATTGAAACACAAACTTTCATGTAGACACACACAACAACACAACACAAAATGCACTACCATGAAGGGGAAGCAAGAGTCCACGTGGCAGCTTCTTATTCGAAAACCAAACCCCATTTGGCCGAACCCCACGGCGGCGAGAGGTCCGCCATGGCGGCGCGGTGGGAGTGGTGGCGATGCTGAGAGTGTTCATATCTCTTCCCCATTGTCTGGTTCAAAGAGCTCAAGGGTTGAGTATCATTTTTTGATTGGTGATTCATTTGTGTGATTTTTTGTGTGGATAATGAGATATCCATGTGGATTTGTTAATGACCATTGATTCTGTAAGTTGTGGGCTCGATCGTTCTGGTTCGGATTAATATGAGTGGCGGGTCGAGGGGGGACAGGGGACGAGTGTTAAAATACTCAAGATTATAAGATAATTGATGTATGCATTATTTTTATCACAAAAATTAATTTATTTTTTTAATATGTGGATAAGAATAATAAAAAATAATAAGATGAATTAATATGATATAAAATAAAAAAATATAAATATTTTATTATTTTTATATGAGAAAAATTTCAAAATGTAATAAGATTAGAATAATCTAATATATATATTATTATCAAAAGTTTTTCGATCATATGTTATAACGTTTCTTGTGATGTCATCTATTTTATTATTGAATAGATATATAAAAAATATAAAAAAACTAAAAACCTTTTTATGAAATAATTCTCTAATACTTTAATCTTATATAAATATTTATCAAGTGAAAAAAGCAAAATTTTAAAAATCTTTAGCAATGCTTTAATATTAAGAAATATTTATAAAAAGAAAAAGAAACTTACCAGAAAAATTACATACATTTTAAATAATAATAAAAATTTCAAATTATAAATAAAAAATAATTTGTTTCATTTATTTTGAAACAAATAGAACACATAAATGAATTGCATCGTCCTCCAACTCTCACGCAAAAAACCCACTGGAAATGCAAAACTAACCTCAGACTTACCAGCAAAGGGAATGTCATTGTTGTTCTCCCGTTTCGATTTCAACGGCTCCGCGTTTCAATTGACTGCAACACAGACCATTTATTGGAAAGGGTCGAAGGGTGGTGTCCGACTCCTTGGCATAGTTGCAATCTATGCAAGGAAAAAGGAACGAGGTAATTTCATTTGTATCTACGTAGATATACGGAAATTGAGATTATATAACAAAGTCATTGAATATGAGGTTAACGGGTTGTTCGATATTGTAATTATGAAACATAGTGAAACCGCGTCAAGATTTTTTGAACTTAAAACAAATATTATATTTACAAAACCAAAGGTATCGTATGGAATACTGCATGACATATTGACATATTGTTGAACATATATTTATAAAACACAACAACTTCGACCACAGTCCATACTCCATATTTTTATTTTTATTTTAGCCTAAATGTAACTTTAACATTTGAGAAAGTATTTTCACGCATAATTTTCGGGAGATGATCAATTTTTTTTTCTTGACCTCTTCGTATAGAATTAATGTATAATATACATAAATTTTAATTTGATTTTAATAAAAAAAAGTTGAAAAATAGCCTTTTGTCATATCATAGACAATATAATTGTTAGATACATTTTTTTAGACATATATGTAATTTTAATATCTTAAGTTCAATTTTTTGATAAATTTTATCCCTTAGACAAGTTCAATACTTTATGCTATTTTCATATAAGCATAGTCATATTTGAGTGATGAATAGTGTCAATTTGTTACTATAATTTATCATCTCTCTAACACTACGTTAAGCTATAATTTAACATTGTTACATGATGAACGATGAGGGAAACGTCACATGTTTTCATATAAATTTGTGTTTTCATTTATGTTGGGTTGTCTCTCAAACAGTAATATAATATCCCAAGAAAATATTGAAAACGGTTTGAATCTAGTTTAATTAAGATATCTCAATTTAATAAGTCGCAATTCTTTTTTAATGGAAGGAGTTTATTTATTTATTTATTTATTGAAATACAAGTGTTAAGATATTTAAATGAGAGGTTTATGTAACATACAGTATATATCAACTTGAAATTTAAGATTATGACACGATTCATTTTTGTTCAAGATTTTAGAAAGTTCTTTTTAGGAATGGGATAACCAGATTTTTATTTATAGCTGTTTTATAGGTGATGTATTTAATATTGAAGTGTTCAACATAGTAAGACTTTTTTTTTATTATTGAAACTTACAATTAAATTCATTTTATAGCATCAATAGTCACGATGATTCTTTATATCGTAGAATACTATACCTACACAATTTATATATGTTTAATTAAGGAGAGAATTACTCATTAGTTGTTTCTAACTTCATAAATTATCAATAAGTCATAATGTAAATTTGTTATTACCAATTAATTATAAAATTCAAAATATGATCTTATTTTTCCTCACTTTAAATTAGGAAATAAATTATATTATAATCTACTACTAATTACAATTATCATCCCAAAACCCTAAATCTAATCGACGCCACTACTACAATGATCACCGTTATCCGTTGTCGTCGTCACCTTCGTCATTGGAACAAACGGTATACAAGTGTCCCTCATTGTCGCTGCCATTTTCTTTATCGAGGCAAATAATGTGTATGTGTCTCTCGTCGTCGGTGTGTGTCGTCGAAAACGAACAAACACTGCTCATATATGTATCACAGAGCACCTATTTAAAGACGCATTATTTAAACAACACGTCTAAAAACAACACTATCACTTTAAAGCTATCATCGTCTCGATCATCGATGACATCACCATCGCTATTCCAACGTCCTGTTTTTTTTTTTAAAAAGCAATCTCTTATTAATACAGTCTCTAGATGGTAAGTGGGTGGAGAATAACATTTAGGGATGATTCATTGTCTTATGTAATCGAAGCAATAAAGGAAACAATAGGATTGATTGAGGTGTTTTTTTTTAAAAAAAATAAACCGATCCGTAAAAAAAAAAAGTGTTCCATTTTTTCATAATTTGAAAAGAAAAAATCAAATTCTAAATAACTTTTACTTAATTTTAAGTTGAAGGGTATAGATATAAATATTATACCTACACAATTTATATATGTTTAATTAAGTTGATGGGTATGGATCTTTCAGTACAAACGTTATTGAGTAACGATAGCATGATACTTAGCACTTTATAACTAAGATCCTTGATTAATTCATTAACGAAATTATGCTTCATAGCGAGCAGTTCTTACGATTTGTTAATTACAAGATATATAATTATATAGATTCAAAATAATAATAATAATAATATATCTGTTTGTGCGATTGAGTTAAAATTAACCATATTGGTTGATTTTATATCATAAAAAAAAGATTCCTAGAAAGATTTTGTATTAGTGATTTTGTGAAACAAAATCTTCACAGGAATCTTTTCTTTTATGACATAAAATTATCATGTTTAAACCCAACGATACATTTCCTATATATATATGTGCATCGTTGGTACTGTAGCAGTAGCAAACATGACTGTTATAAACTGCATGTTTTTTTTATTATGAACTGTATTTTATTCTATTATGAACTGCACCATTTTTTATCTTTTAAGATGTATTTCACAATAAAACAAGATGTCGTTCACGGAAAGAAGAGATGCAGTTTGTAACAATCAACGTTACAGCTGTTGTAGCATTGATGATTTTTCTTATATGTATGAGGTTTGATGGGGTTAAAGTATCTTTAGTTAAGATGGCTAAAGATATTAATGAAATGCGATGATGAATGTTTCTCAACATTTCGATGCTTAAAATATGATCATCTACTGCAATGAAACATGACAATAAAAGTTGGAATGATTCCAATCTTTAAAAATAGAAATCATTACAATGAACATTTTAAAATAATCCATAAATAAGATATATCATTCCCGAATATATGAGTCACGGATTGTTCCCAAATTTTTACAAACACAATATAAACGAGTGGGTGATAATATCCATTTGACATAGCTGATGATAAACGATGTTGATTATTGATTTTTTGTTAATGTCTTTAACTTATCTTGACTAAAAAAATTTTAACTCCCTTTTTTGATATATATAGGGATGATGCGGCTAAATTCAGCTTAGTCAATTGGCTAGAGAGAGTTTATTGTAATTGATTGACTATCATTGAGTTTTTTCTCATTAGAAGATAAAACAGATAATCCAAACAAATTAGTGGCTAACATTTATTCATTTCAGTCAACTAGCTAAAATCACTTTACCTATCTTTTTATATATGTGTGTGTAAGAGAGAGATTATCCATAGCTAGCTTAACCAACCAACAATTTTGGAACGTACACAAGTCAAATGAACGACTCGATTTGTAAAAGTTATAATCTCATCCGTAAATAATTTTTTCGAAAGAAAACTTATAAATTTTAAACATGACTTTATCACCGACTAAATATATTTTTGACGGATCGAGAATGTCAATTTTTGAAATCAAAATTTCAGACCATACACGTGACAATTTAATGACTCGATTTGAAAAATTTAGTCTCATCCGTAAATAATTTTTACGAATGTAAGATGTCTATTTTTGAATTCAAAATTTAAAACTTTTGTTGATTTTTCTCTTATATTTTCAGTGGAAGATTGAGATTCAAAATTTGACATTCTACATCCGCAAAAACTATTTGCGGATGAGATTGTAACTTTTTCAAATCGAACATTCATTTACCACATGTACGACCCAAAATTATTGTGACTTTGCTGATTTTGTGGCAGCTTCCTTGGCAGTTTTAGAGGGAAAAGGTGCATGTTTGATTTTGTTTTTTTTTTTTTTCCTTTGAATTCGATGACTTTAGAAAACGACATCGTTTTTAGGGGAAAAAATGGGTAAAATCAAGAGACGCTTAGTCAAATGATAATGGTGATTAGGCGTCATTTTGGTGAGTAAATCAAGGAAAATGAAAATACCCCCAAAAATATCCCCAAATCCCAAATTGATGTTTGTCGATTCTCAGAATTGACGATTTGTTGCTCCTTCAATTTAAATCAGATTCAAGAGCTCTGACCGGTACTCTTTGATACACCACGTAACAAACCCTACAGGGGGGTAAATCTTGGCGTGATTTTGATACTATTTTAACTGAGTCCATGCTTTTTTAATTCATTTAAATGAATCTATATTTTTTTAATAAGTAGGGATTTTTTTTCAAGGTCGATCTCAAGTCCGTCGTCAAAGATAGTTGATTTAAATTTGAATCTCAATTTTTTAAAAAATTATTAGAGAAAAATCCACAAAAATTTTAAATATTGAATTCAAAAACAAAAATTATTTGACTATGAGACTAAACTTTTCAAATCAAGTCGTTCATTCGACACATGTACTGGAATTGTTGCCTAGTTAAACTTAAATATCGCTCACTATGGATCGTCCGGATATATATATATATATATACACATGATTGATTCAAAAACAGTTAACATGTCTGATTTTAAATCAATCTCATAAACCTTTCTATATATACATATGGGAACAATATTTATGTTACAAAAGGTAATCAAATACGGAACAATCTCCATCATTAATGATGAATATGATAGATCCAATTTATAAAGATTATTTTCCGTTTTGATTTTATAAAAAAAAAAATGAATGATGAAGATTCCTAGAGTATAACCATGATGCTGGAAGTATATCAATTATCACAAGAACCTCACTGCAAAAGGTTACAGAGCGCTTATACGCAGGTGATCGCCGATTCATCTAGCTGGAAGCTTATACACACATATTTCAGAAGACTCGTCGTTTTTTACAAACTCATGGTGTTCCATCAACTTTGCTCGTATTTTTCTGTTACTGATCTCAATAGGACGGTTTTGGATGACAGCGGAGATCACGACATGTGTGTACCGTACACCCGGAACACAGGCGTGGACCTCATCAATGGTTTACAAGACAATTCAAGGATGGAGACCATGGAAGAAATTTGCAGGGTAAGCTCTACCTTAAGCTACCTCATGTTCCCGACGTTTTCCCATTATAGTTATGGCGATGCCGAGAATACATTTCTTGATGGTGGGCTTTCAATCTGTCAGGTACTTGCAGGAATATGAATATAACTTCACCTTCCTCACCATCAAGGTTAGTGCCTCATAAGCTTCCGTCTTTTATGACATAGCTCTACGTATCAAGTGCCCTATTCGACAAGGATGATGGAAGGAACTACGATCTATACGGGCCTAAAACAAGAACTTTTATGCCACAGTATATTTAGCAACGGAAAGTATTCAACGGTTGTTAACGTCATGCTTTTTACCACTTTGGTAGGAAGCAGGACACACGGTACCAGAATACAAGCCTCAGGAAGCGTTGGCCTTCTTCAGCCGTTGGCTGGCCGCCAAGCCGATATGATCTCAAGATATGCCCACATAAACGAAAGCATGGAGAGGCGCTTGCCCACAAAGAGATAGCTAGACTATAGTAAACATTTGCCTCAGCGAGAAAAAGGAACTAGAAACTGAAGGAATGATGAATAATACGCCTCATCTAGTATGTAGCATGCAGACTCTCCTACAATAGTAATGTTCATATCGATGATTGGAGTCATACGATGCTAGAGCTACGCAAGAGTAGAGGGTAAGCGAGAGGCGTAGATTCAAGCTCGTAAGAGAAGAGGGATAAATTCACCAAGGACCAAAAGGATTACAAGTTCATGCTCACAAACATACGAAGATGCTTCATCGTCAACATAATAAACGTAGCAGTCAACAAAACAACTCTTTACACTCACAAGGAAAATCATAGTAGATTTGGACTCTTTAACAAAAACTTCCAAATTCTGCCAAAAAACTGAATGGAGAGGAACAATTTTCCCAGGCACACTAATATAAGCCAGGGACGGCGCCTCATCCATGCCAATCCCAAAATATGTAGATAACCAAAACAGCAAGCAATTCACAGAGAAGATGACTCGAGGAGCGAAGCGAAACAGGGGAGAAAACTAACCAGGTGATGCTTCATTTCCAGGCATTCATCTCTCAGGGGGATTTCTTGTCCTCTTGCCCAGGAACAAACTTGGCAAGTTTCACAAACGTATTAACACGAGAAACACCTTCAAGGGCCGACCAATCAATGCCTGGTTCAATAAGAGGATCCTTTTCCGCGGATGGATCATTTGGACTTCCATGAGTGTTTGTGGAATGATGATCGAGCTTAGTAAGGTCAACAGTATCCTTCTCATCTTTCGCAGATCCAACTAGTTCCGCAGCTTGATCTTTCTCCCCAGCATGAGAAGCAGAGCTTATGCAGCTCTTGGCAGAATCAAGGAAGAGACAGACAGCAGCACAGTCGTCGGTTTTAATGGCCGGATACTTGAATCTCCATGCAGAAACTGCAGTCTCGACCAGGGCTCTAGCAGCATGGGAACGTAGTGGGGCTGAAGCTACTATGTCCACCACCTCCTCGTTCGAAAGAACGTCCCAAATCTAAGATGAAAAAAGTTGGTCTAATTTGAGAATAAATGTGATAAAGATGATCAGAGTACAGGAATGAAAGTATAGATTGTTTTAGTTCTTACACCATCAGTAGCCAAAACAACAAATTCATCCTTCTCTGACAGGTGATGATAAGACACGTCAGGAACAGATATGAGGCCAAAATCTTTCAGGCAAAAGTCCCCAAAAGCTCGTGCCATAGCAAGACCAGGGGTGTCACTGTTGGGCATCCAAACCCGGGCAACCTCTGGTTCATCTCGTAGAGCGAAAACACGGCCTCTACGCTTCCTGATCCTCTGTGCTTCAGCTGTTAGGATGGGAAATAAACCATGACATTACTACCATTTTGCATAAAATGGAGGAAGGATCAACATCTCAATTGGGACTAATGAAGCATGCAAAAAGTCACATCCAAATGTGGCATCAACACATCATGAAACTCAGTATAGTCTAGTTTCTTTTTCCGTAAACATGATTATACGAGCTATCAGAACTAGTTTTGTCACATAACAAAAACTCAATCTCACAGCAATTCAAAACTGTAGAAGCAATGATCCCCTAGTTATGACGAGAAATATAGACTAAATGAGACCTACAATACACTGAAAAACCATCAAATTTTCAGGTCTGTCTCAGAAACTTCTGTATCTCATTAGCTTGCTCAAATGTCATACTAATCAAGACTAATTTAACTGAAAGCGAAAATGCAAAAACAACCATGCACTACAAGAATACATAAATAGACGGGATTAGAAAGACATGGACAGAAGAAAGAGATGTACCAGGAAGATTTGGTTTCAGATCCACAGTCAACTGAACAGCATGCAAGGAATTTTTTTCGTCTCTCATGCCAAGAACAGCTCTAGAGTCACCAATATTTCCAATAACAAGACATTGTCCCTGCAAAATATAAGCAAGAGATTGGCATATAGAAAATAGGACTAGAAATGATGTGAGCAACAGATAAGTCTGACCTACCTGCTTTACAAGCGTTACTGCTGTAGTACCGCTACAGAAGCAATCAATACTAGCATGGTTCAGTTCTCTATCCATGACCTTGAAAGCTTTTAAGAAAGTTTCTTTCAGCATCTGAAAAAGTTCTGGGTGCTTCTCTGTTTCTTGTAGATCAACGGAAACCCTGGGTTCTTCATCCACAGGTGCAGAGGACGTGTTCTCGGGGTTCATGCTATTAATATTCAGGCTTATCTCCCTCAGAACCTCCTCACTTTTTGCATTCACTTCCCACTGCATGCTTAATTTCTGAGGAAGAGAATCCCTCACTCTTTTCGAAACCATATGACCAAAAGGACCATGGCCATCAAAAACCCCACAGAAGATTGTATCATGTCTAGAACCAAAATTCTGTTTAAAAAAAAAACAAGGGGAAAAACATTTACCACAACATAGCATAGAGATTTCATTGAACAACATAGAGTTCAATTTGGATTGATTGACTTTTATTTCCTTAAAACTTGCAACACTAATAGTACACTTGAGAGTATATACTGACAAACATGACAAAAACTTGTGCTTTAAGAAGAAACCAAAGATTGTGCCTTGACACTAACCAAAAAAAAAAAACATGATTCATAACAACTTCTAATCAGGGCTGGCTGCCCTAATATCACAATAATTCAATTTGACATTCCACGATTTAAAACATCAAGTATTAAACCCAAAAGAAAAAAAAAACATTTGAGCCTCTAATATCGCCCTAGGAGGGAAAAAAAAAAAAAAAGCAAAAGGAAAGGGTTCCAGAACAAGTACAGAGCAAAGTTTGTGAATGTACATAAGTTCCAACATATAAGAAACACACCACAAACATGTAATTGGATACATAATATCAAAGAGCTTACCTCCCAAACAATCATGGCATCCTGGTTTGTCCCTTTCTTGCCTTGTTTAGTAAACAAAGAGGCAGACTCCGTCGCCCCATTTAAACACCTCCGACCAGGTATCCTCTGCAGATGATCATCCTTCTTATTATCCAAAGCACTCTTTGAGCCATACCTTCTCTTGGAGCTGTAATTCTTCTTGACTCCTAGAGCAGATGGAGAACCGGGAAGTGGGCTCCTGCTTTCAGCAGATAAGCAAGAGCCCATCCTCAGGGCCCTGATAACGTTGATTATGCACTCCAGAGGAGCATCCCGGTACCACCCGCTACTCCGTGTTGAAAGATCCGTGACAGCCACCATGTTAAGTTACAGGTATAAACCCTTCTTCTAGTTGTAATCCCTCAACTTCAACGCTCGTTCAATCCAAAACGGTTTACTCTCCACACTACCTCATACAGGAGTCTTCCACTTCGAGGTCCAAATTCAATGAGCAGAGGAGCCTCATAGATTAGCATCCAAATCACCTCACCTGCAAGACAACACCAAAAATGAGGCATGCTAAACTATCAGGATACATATATGATATAACATTTCTTTCCTTCCACCAAAAGGTTCGGATTTTCGTGCTACTCATCACGGGACGAGAGCATGAACCAAAAAAAATTTACTAGCTCGAATAATTACGAAGTATATTAACAAATAATTCATATTTCTCATTTTCACATATTAACAAATCATATCCATATTGAACACAAACTTCCACATACTCATACATCCATATATTTATTCATTACTCATCGTCCCTTTTCACCATTCCTTATCGTACTATACACACAGAAACAAAAAAATTATTTCGACATTGAATGTCATTCTAACTCAACATGGCATCGAAACAGCCGTAACAAAACTTTATTAGTAGTTGGAATCAAAGAGTGTTGTCAGGTACAAATAATATTCCTCCACTATTATCAGAATCTCTCTTCATAAATACACAAATATCTCATATTATACATACTCGTATTGAGCACACAAAACTTCGATCAAAATCTTTTCCTCGAATTCTAATCAAACAAAAACTTCCTTTCCCCATATTTTCCCCTATTTCACCTGCTCAGACTTTGATTTTTGATAGAATTAACTCCTGACACAGACAGACAAACAGATCCACAAAAACACAAAGAGCAATCATATCATCATCATCAGAACAACAACAACAAAGCTCGAATATCATCTATACCAGCAACGATCCTTTTTGTCTATGATCTGAAACTCCGATCACGAATCGATCGCCGATGCGAGTCGGAATCGATCGCCGGATGAGATCGTCGACGAGTGAATCGATCGAAATGGTTGAATTCGATTGAGAGGAGAGGGAAACCGCTTTTTTTTTTTTTTTTATCTGTCTAGAAATTGACTTTTCGAGATGAGATTAGAGGAAGAAAGAACAATGATTATTAGTATTTGGATAAATTGGCGACAAAGATGGGAAGTATTGTTGGATAAGGTACATATCCATTAGTGGTAATGAATAAAGAAATGACTGTACTAGATTTGGAAACTGATCAATGAGAACTTTTAGTTTTATTAATGATGATTGTGGGATGAAATAATATTAATTTAATAAATATTTATTTAAATATAATTTAATATTTATTTAAATATATAAATTTAATTTATTATTTTTTATATCAAATTTTGGTTTATTTTAATAACAAGTTTTGTTGGTCCCATATTAATGACATAATTTATACGATTTGTATTAAATATATTTAATTTGCAATATCTTTTTATTATATCATACATATTGTTCTTATATTTTGTTACATATTTATTTCATTATTGTAATATCATGATAAAAATTACTTAAATAATTTAACATCATCACGACATAAAATTATCAATTAGATATTTCGGAGGGAGATCTATTCCATACTTCAAGTCTAAAGAGAATTCGTCCGAAGAGACATCTTAACTAGTGTAAATAAACATAAATCCACCAAACTCAAATAAATTAGGATAAACAATACGATTCATAAATGATCAATAAATCCTTTTGTTTCAGATAAATTACGATATATTGATTTGATACGATTATTAAAAAATATATGGACTTTATGATTTTTTTTAAATGCCCTTGAGTGTATGTAAATGTGGAGAGAATACTGTGAATGGATGAACAGTGAAAAAAAATAAAAATCAATGTGATATAAAATAAAAATATTTTTAACTTTTAATCATTTTAAGGTTACAAATTATGAAAAATATTATAATTTATATTACATATTTATTTTTAATAATATATTATAATTTATATGGAAAAGAAGGAATATGATCTTAAGATCCTTATCATTTTTACATATATAAAAATATGATCTTAAGGTCATGTGCAGATAGCAAAACACTTGCAATGTTTATTTCGATAAATATTCTTAACTAACTTCAAACTTATCAGTTTTAATGTTATAATAAATGTCGATTATTGAGTTGCAGCTTACAATGAATGTTACAAACCTTACATAACGAAATACAACAGACATAAAATTACATTTGGTAATTGGAGAAGTCGACAACACTGCGTAACTCATGACCATAACAATCGCACAAAGACGACTGACTCATGCGGTCATTGCTTCCTCCCTCGTGATGGCAGGAAAGCGAACAACCTTGTCGTGTTTTCTTGTTGCCTGACGATCAAAAGGCTAGACAAGAGGTCTCACTCGACGATGAAGACTCGCCTAGTAAATCTGATCTCAACTGCATCAGCAACCTTCCAAGGTAATTAAGGCCTTCGCCCTCACGGCCTCCACCCCAGAACAGATCGTGAGGGGATGCTTCCACAAGAGCTGAGCCTGCGGTTGAGAGCAGCATAGTGTTTAGATGCTTGTAGGTGGCGAACTTGCATTTCAAGGCGCTGTACATTACGTCGATCTTGATGTTATCCCAATCAGATCTGATCTGTAAAATGAGACCCGCGAAAACATAGGACGCCAAGTCAGAGAAGAAGATAATAGCACAGCCAACTCGTAAACGAGGAAAAGGATGGAATTCAAGGATTGCTGCACTCAACCAGGAAGAAAGTTTTGAGCAGTAAGTCTAGAGATATCACATGCCATGCGGATGCATTGTTCTCTTTTCCTAAATGTACTACATACAATTTTACTATATCATAGTTATCAGACACTCTATCCCTTCAACTCTTAAGATTAACAACTTAGAAGCTGCATTTCAGTGAACTGAAACAGATAGGCAGGTACACGAATAAGCCAAAGTTAGAATGGTATGTTGGAAGTACCAGATCCGGGCGCTGTCTTTGCATACGCCTCCCTATCCTTGCTGCTTCTTCTGGACTCCTTGCAGATTTGATGTTCTCAACACACTCCAGCGCAGCCAGATCTTCAACTCCAAAAAACTTGTGCGCCTGCAAGAAAAGCTCCCATAATAGCATCAAATTTAGCTCTCAGAATCCATATCAAAGAATCACCACAATAAGGGAGACAGTAAATTTGGTCAACTTTGTTGAAAGGCACGAACCTGGTAATAATGCTCAACACTGGGCCAGGTTGTATAACTGCCACTCTCATCCAGTATCTCAATTGGGTGAGGCGAGAAGTTTGAAAGAGCGCCGTAGGGATCCCATGTTTTATAAAAGAATATGATCTTCGATTCATAAGGCATGAACGTAGGATCAATTGCACATGTTTCATCCATAGATGGAATGGCAGGTGTTGGCTCCGGAATGGGCTGCAGATATCCACTGATTAGCATGTCCGGTCCAATCTGCACCAGGTCAGCAATCAGACACAGATAGTTGAACAGCTGCAGCCTATATGTTCTAATGTAAACTGGCTAATCAAGTTACACTGAACCTGCTCATAGCACACATCAAGCAAATCCAGAGCTTGAGTCATTTGAACCATCCCAAGTTCACCAACTGGGGACGGTGCACCCTTTCCACCAATTATCTTTGGAGCCACAAACGCATAAACCTGCATTCACAATCTTAATCTACAGATCAGGCTCCAAGAAAAATCATAGAAAATCATTTATTAAGATAAAAGACGGGATAGGGAGTGGCAGACGATTTGCTGACACATCACAGAAGTCACTGCGAATTCCAAGAAAAATCACACGAAGTCATCAGACATCCATACCTTGTGTATAACACTGGAAGATATAGCCACAGCAGCAAGAGATCCTCCACATTCCCACAGGACCGAAAGATAGCCACGGTCATGAAAATAATGCATAACATCACGAGGGTTTAAGATGTCGAATTCCACCACCTCAACTCCTTTAGAAGCAAGAAACTTCTGAAAGTTTTTGCAGGCACCCCTTTGAGTCACGACAATTGTGGGCACGTCAGCGACATTCCACAGATTTGCCTCCTCTGGAAGGTCAAGTGACTGAGACATCACGATCCTCACTGGTACATGTCCCCCACCATGCCTTGCAGTTAGCAAAGGATCTAAGATTCATTTGCAAGAGGCATAAAAAAGGGATAAGGAAAAAGGTAATCATTTCGAAAAACACCGACTTCTGCATATAATATCTCGTAGAATAAACAGCTTAGCTCATACTATCCCTCCGTACAGTATTTCCGCCAACGATAACAGCATCGCTTCTACCACGCAATTCAAAGACTCGGTTCCTAGATAACTTGCTACTGATCCAAGCAGCATGACCACTGCTAGCAGCAATCTTGCCTGAAAAGAACAACAACCAACCAAGATTGGCCAACCAATCATATAACGACTTCAGGCAAATAGGAAGTTAAAATGGCTCACCATCAAGCGTCATTGCATATTTAAGTACAGAGAAAGGGACTCGATGTGCCGCTCTATAAAGCAGAGGAGCATTTACAAGATAACAAGCCTTCAAAGCCTCCTGAATCACACAACAGCAAATAGTCAGGGGAAATAAAGG
>LIEC01011714.1:0-74096 GCA_001925005.1 Drosera capensis
TGACATGGAAAATGCATCCATGCATTTGAAACATCTTGCAGCTGCTGCTAAAGATGCTGTTGCGGAAGGCGGTGCTATTCCTGGCTCAAGAGCTAAACTATGGCGCAGAATCAGGGAGTTCAATGCATGCATTCCTTATGGTGGAGTTCCTCCTAATAGTGAGGTGCCTGAGGTTACGCTTATGGCATTGATAACAATGCTTCCTTCTGCACCCAATCTTCCCCCTGAAGCTCCTCCGTTGCCTCCACCTTCACCCAAAGCAGCGGCCACTGTGACAGGATTTGTTTCGTGCTTGCGTAGACTATTAGCTTCTAGAAGTGCAGCTTCACATGTCATATCATTTCCCGCTGCTGTTGGAAGAATAATGGGCCTCCTTAGAAATGGTTCTGAGGCTGTAGCCGCTGAAGCTGCTGGACTGGTTGCAGTGCTCATTGGTGGTGGCCCTGGTGATACAAATGCTGTGGCTGATACAAAAGGAGAAAGGCATGCAACGATTATGCATACAAAATCAGTTTTATTTGCTCATCATAGTTATGCTATCATTCTTGTTAGCAGATTGAAGCCATTTTCTGTCTCGCCTTTGTTATCCATGTCCATTGTTGAGGTCTTAGAAGCAATGATTTGTGAACCACAAGGGGAGACCACACAATACACTGTTTTTGTGGAGTTATTGCGCCAAGTTGCGGGCTTGCGACGCCGCCTGTTTGCGTTATTTGGACATCCTGCTGAGAGTGTAAGAGAGACTGTTGCTGTGATCATGCGTACCATTGCAGAAGAAGATGCTATTGCTGCAGAATCTATGCGCGATGCAGCTTTGCGCGATGGTGCTTTGCTGCGTCATTTGTTGCATGCCTTTTTCCTTCCTGTTGGAGAGAGGCGTGAAGTTAGTCGACAACTTGTAGCTCTTTGGGCTGATTCTTATCAGCCAGCTCTTGACTTATTATCTAGAGTTCTGCCACCAGGGCTTGTTGCTTATTTGCATACTCATTCTGATGGGCTCGAAAATGCACAAGATGCATATAACCAAGAAGGTTCATTAATCAGCAAAAGGCAAAGGCGACTGCTACAGAATAGGAAGGGCCGCATTTTGAAACCATCAACTTTGCCAGAGAATCTTGTTCAGCCCGGAAATACCTATGAAGGTCCTGACATCTATCAGAAAAATGGTCCAGCTGTTGGTTTGGGACAAGTTTCTGTGCAGTTTACCATTCCACAACCGGTTGCGAACTTGACCAGTGAAATGCCTTCTGCAGCAGCAGGAGCTACGCAACCCGATCAAGTTGTTGCTACGGACACTCCATCAATAATGGTTAATGACACTGTAGAATCTGTTCCCGCTACTTCGGTTGACATTGATCACAACTCTGGTATTCCTGCCCCTGCGCAGGTTGTCGTTGACAATTCACCAGTGGGTTCTGGTGCGTTGCTGCTGAACTGGCCTGAGTTCTGGCGAGCTTTCGGCCTTGATCACAACCGTGCTGATCTAATTTGGAATGAGCGCACAAGGCAAGAGTTGAGGGAGGCTTTGAAATCAGAGGTCCATAAGTTGGATATTGAGAAAGAGCGTACTGAAGATATAGTGCCTGGCGGTGCTGCTGTTGAGGCCATTCCTGGGCAAGATAACGTGCCTCAGATATCATGGAATTATTCTGAATTTTCTGTGAGATATCATAGCTTATCCAAAGAAGTTTGTGTTGGCCAATATTATCTGCGTTTGCTTCTAGAGAGTGGCAGCAGTGGGAGGGCACAAGATTTTCCTCTTCGTGATCCTGTAGTTTTCTTTAGGGCTCTCTATCATAGGTTCTTATGTGATGCTGATGTCGGGCTTACAGTTGATGGTGCTATCCCCGATGAACTGGGTGCATCTGATGATTGGTGTGATATGGGAAGGTTAGATGGTTTTGGTGGTGGTGGAGGATCTTCAGTTAGAGAGCTTTGTGCGAGAGCTATGGCTATTGTTTATGAACAACATCACAATGCTATAGGTCCTTTTGAAGGTACTGCTCACATCACTGTTCTCCTTGACAGGACTGATGATCGTGCCCTGAGACATCGTCTACTTCTCCTCTTGAAGGTACTCTTTCTGTACTAAACACTCGATCTCAATACTACTGATTCTGTTCGTTGTTTCTTTCACCAAGACTTGTCAGTTATCTCTTGTGTTTCTATTATTTATGAGATTCTTCTTTCCTTGATCTTTATAATAGTATGATATACACCATGAGTCTTTGATGAGTTTTATTAAGCACCATCTGTTCTAGCAAGAAGTACTCCCATCTATCAAGCATATGCTGGATAGACAAGTGCCCGTTCTCGTGTCGAGGGACCAATCTAACAAAAGTTCACGGTAATTGGATCATAGGCACATGATAATATAAGCATCTTAACACTCTGCCCCATATAGATGCCTTTCATCGGTCTGAAGTTTGAGCATTGTACTAACCACCTCAACACGAGAACAAACGAGGTTTGCAAGATTGAACTTGAACCTCTTGTCGCACCCGTTCCTGATATCGAATTGAGAAACAATACCAAAAGCTGATGCCGGTAATAGGATGGCCGGTATAATATTAGTCTTAATTCTTACGACCTCCTTTCCTAAAGAAAGCAAGATTTAAATGAATTTTAATGCTGATGCATTATTTTTGGGTACTTGAACAGAGTATTATTTTTGGGGTACTACTTGAGCACAGTGACCTTTATTCATGGAGAAAAAATCTTAAAATTGCTTCAAATGCTAACGCGAATCTTAAAAGAGATTTCATGTTTCTTTATGTGCAGGTATTGATGAAGGTTTTGTCTAATATAGAGTCATGTGTCTTGGTTGGAGGATGTGTATTGGCAGTGGATTTGCTGACTGTGGTTCATGAAGCTTCAGAAAGAACAGCCATTCCTCTGCAATCTAACCTCCTAGCCGCCACTGCTTTCATGGAACCTCTAAAGGAATGGATGTTCATTGACAAAAATGGTGTTCAAGTTGGGCCTGTGGAAAAAGATGCTGTCAGAAGGTTCTGGTCAAAGAAAGAAATCCACTGGACTACAAGACTCCGTGCATCTGGAATGACGGACTGGAAAAAATTGCGAGATATTCGTGAACTTCGGTGGGCATTGGCTAACAGAGTTCCTGTTCTGACCCCAACCCAGGTAATACTGAGCACAGGTCGTGGGTAGCATACCTGCTTAGAAGTAATACAGAGACACTGTCTGATCTGATCATTGATCAAAGAAATGGTGGTTGATGCATCCCATTTGAATTCAAGTTATATTAATAATATTCTGTTCATACAAAAGATACTCTCTGATATAATTTTCTGGAGTTATTGTAACTTGTTGGCATTGTCCTCGTATATTTTTCTTGTCAGGTCGGGGAGGCTGCAGTATTGATCTTGCACAGCATGGTTGCTGCTCGTTCAGATCTTGATGATGCAGGGGAGATAGTTACTCCAACTCCTAGAGTAAAACGGATACTGTCCAGCCCACGCTGTCTACCCCATATTGCCCAGGTCCATTTGATTACTACCAGTATGCTTATTGGGTTCTTGTCCTCCTTGTGTGATATTTTAGATCATATCGAAATTTGAAGATCATATATTCATATGTGCTTGTGCTTCTTGTCTCCTGCAATAGCTTAGTCCTTGACCTTAGATGTTTCTTTCGAGAATAGAATCACGTCTAAGAAACAAAAAGGAAACTAACCATAACATGCCTAACGAAATCAGAAGTTATTTCCCATGAATAGGAGATATGTTCTCTGATGGCAGCTCTATGGGGCATCATACACGTTCATAAAGCTTGTTTTACATGCATTTCAAATATCGCTTACCCTCCATATGTACAGGCCATGCTTTCTGGGGAGCCAAGTGTAGTTGAGGCAGCTGCAGCACTACTAAAAGCAATTGTTACCAGAAATCCGAAAGCTATGGTGCGATTATATAGCACAGGGACATTTTACTTTGCCCTTGCATACCCTGGATCCAATCTCCTTTCTATTGCACAACTCTTCTCTGTGACCCATGTCTATCAAGCTTTTCACGGAGGAGAAGAAGCAGCAGTTTCTTCATCTTTACCGCTGGCAAAACGTAGTGTCTTGGGTGGCCTGCTTCCCGAGTCATTGCTATATGTATTAGAACGCAGTGGTCCTATTGCATTTGCAGCTGCAATGATATCTGATTCAGATACTCCAGAAATCATATGGACGCACAAAATGAGAGCAGAGAACCTAATTCGACAGGTGATTGTGAGCTTGCCACAAGTTTTGTTGTATTTCTGTTCATTGTTACTGACATAAGTTGGTCTTTCTTTCATGCCAGGTTTTGCAGCATCTTGGTGATTTTCCACAGAAGTTATCGCAACATTGTCATGTTTTGTATGAATATGCACCTATGCCTCCTGTAACTTACCCGGAATTAAGAGATGAAATGTGGTGCCACCGTTACTACCTCAGGAACCTGTGTGATGAGATTCGTTTTCCTAACTGGCCTATAGTTGAACATGTTGAATTTCTGCAATCACTACTGGTTATGTGGCGTGAGGAATTGACCCGAAGACCCATGGACCTTTCTGAAGGAGAAGCTTGCAAAATATTAGAGATATCCTTCGACGATGTATCTAGGGATGATGCTGGTACAGTCCATTTATCTGAAGCTGCCGAAGATCCTGCTAACATAGCCAAGCAGATTCAGAACATCGATGAAGAAAAGCTGAAGCGTCAATATAGGAAACTGGCAATGCGTTATCATCCTGACAAAAATCCTGAAGGAAGGGATAAGTTTCTTGCTGTGCAGAAGGCTTATGAGCGGCTGCAGGTATTTAATAACATATATGATTAGTATTTTGTAACGATAGTTGATCTTCTTTCAGAGCTTGTAATGACCTAGTAGCATTTCCGGTTCATGTTTCTACATCTATGTTCGGCTAATGTCAACAGGATGTTAAATATGAGAAACAATCTTGACAATTTTCAACTCTAATTGTATTCATAAATTTAAATCTTGCATTGCTTATCAAAGTAAACTGACGAGGCTGTAACATGTGTACTTGTTCTGCACTTGATAGCTTTTTATGGTTTTCTGTTCTTACAAATAGCTTGCTGTTATAACATAGCAAACCTGTTCGTTCGTGTAGAACCCAGAACCTAATTTTCTTAGGTTTTGCAAATTTTTATGTATTCGCAAAGGATTAAGGGGTTTATATATAGTTTACATCCCCTTTTGTGAATTCTGGTTTAAGCTGAGTTCCATTCAAATATTTGGTAATACTGCCCTATGTTGCTGCTTGCAGGCTTCAATACAAGGGTTGCAAGGCCCTCAACCTTGGAGGTTGTTGCTTTTGTTGAAGGGCCAATGCATTCTCTACCGAAGATATGGCAATATTGTGGAGCCGTTTAAGTATGCTGGTTATCCAATGCTGCTCAATGCAATCACTGTTGACAAGGAAGACAACAACTTTCTTTCTTCTGAGAGAGCTCCACTTCTTGTAGCTGCGTCTGAACTGACTTGGCTCACGTATACTTCCTTGCAATCAATTAAGTTATTATCTATCGCCTGTTTCCATAAACTTTCACAATGGATCTTACCATTTGTCCGACTCTTTTTTGTGTAGTTGTGCGTCTTCCTCATTGAATGGTGAAGAGCTTGTGAGAGATGGCGGGATACAACTTCTAGCGACCCTTCTGTCCCGTAGCATGTGTGTGGTTCAACCAACGACTTCTGCAAATGAACCATCTGCTATTATTGTGACAAATGTGGTGCGGACATTTTCAGTCTTAAGCCAGTTTGAGAGTGCAAGAAATGAGATACTAGAATTCTCTGGTCTGATAGAGGATATAGTGCATTGCACTGAACTTGAGCTGGCTCCTTCAGCCGTTGATGCTGCGCTGCAGACTATTGCTAAACTTTCTGTTTCCTCAGAGCTACAGGATGCCTTGTTAAAGGCTGGGGTATTATGGTACACATTTGAGTTCTTACTTTGCCTCTTGTCCTCTTCTTGATATTTTTTTTTTTTACTTTTGTGAAGTCCGTTTCTCTAATTGGTTAAGTCTGGCGATTCAGGTATCTATTGCCATTATTACTTCAGTACGACTCTACAGCTGCAGAGTCTGATGTCACAGAGACACATGGTGTTGGTGCTAGTGTCCAAACTGCTAGGAACGGTCATGCGGTACGAGCATCACAAGCCTTGTCAAGGATAAGCGGAATATGTGCTGAAGAAATTCAAATACCTCTCAACAAGGGTGCATTTGATGCTGTACAAGCTTTGCTGACTCCTAAACTTGCAAGTATGTTGAAGGATGAAGTACCAAAGGAACTTCTGTCAAAATTAAACTCAAATTTAGAGTCACCGGAGGTAATCATCTTTGACTTGATCAGTAAGGGGATTTTTTTGGCTTAAACTAGATAGTTGTTCTTCTGTATTCTTTACAATTTCTTTAATGTACCTTAGAGTAAGACCCTATTTTCCAAGACCATTTCCTTATACACCTCAAGGCAAGGTGAAAAGAGAGGAACACTTGAGATATGGTGCCTGGCTCAGGAACACTTGAAATTTTGTTTTAAACTCCCATAGTCGTTGAAATTAAAAGCCGAAGAACTAATGTGCAATTGGACAGCTTAAAGAGAGAGGGAAAAAAATTAGGGGGGAAGAATCAGCATTTCTGAATACTATACCAGCAATGGGACCGGGCTGCATCATCTTGGACGCATTATTTCAATTTTGGGCTCTTGTGTGTTGGAACCAGGACATCTTTGTGTCTTGGTGAGCATGATGTTTTTTGTAACAGTATTGGATGGTGATTAATGGTTCTTTCTATTGTAGTTTGTGTCATACAAGTCTCTGAACTGGAGATTGCTTGAATTGGTGTTGAGTAGATATACATGGTGGATTTTTGGCTGAATGAAATCAATTGTTTAACCTTGCAGATTATCTGGAACTCTTCAACTCGATCAGAACTACTAAAGTTTGTTGATGAGCAACGAGCAAGCCAAGGCCCCGATGGCTCTTATGATCTAAAAGATTCTCATGCATTTACGTATAAAGCACTATCTACAGAACTTTTTGTTGGCAAGGTCTACTTGAGAATTTATAATGATCAACCAGATTTCGAGATCAGTGAACCAGAAGCTTTTTGTGTTGCTTTAGTTGAATTTATTTCTTCCCTGGTGCATGGAAAAAATGTTGCCGATTCTGATGATGTAAGCAAAGAGAGTCAGATTATTTCTTCCCTGGTGCATGGGAAAAATGTTGCCGATTCTGATGATGTAAGCAAAGAGAGTCAGATAGACTCTTTGGTTGCAACTGCTGAACCTGTGAATGGCACAGAAGATGACTTGCAGGATCAAGGCCATGGCGATTCCTCATCTCTCTCGGATGGAAAAGCAAAGGAGAATGATGTTCCTGAACTGGTCAAAAATCTTCTTTATGCATTGACTTCGTTGAAGGTAAGAAGCATGTTTCTGGGTCTCTGTTGTTTTGCTTTAGCCTTTATGGTTACTTACTGATGACTATGCCTTCTGCTGCAGAATTTGCTTATTAGCAATCCCAATATAGCCTCTGTATTTTCCAGCAAGGAGCGCTTGCTGCCCATATTCGAATGTTTTGCAGTGCCTGCTGAATCAGAAAGCGGGATTCCTCAACTTTGTTTGAATGTGATGTCTTTATTGACTGCCTATGCTCCCTGCTTGGAAGCTATGGTTGCCGATGGATCTGGTCTTCTCCTTCTCTTACAAATGCTTCATTCATCCCCTATCTGCCGAGAAGGGGCTCTTCATGTTCTGTATGCTTTGGCAAGCACACCTGAGCTTGCATGGTCTGCTGCCAAACATGGCGGAGTTGTTTACATACTTGAACTTCTGTTGCCCTTGCACGGTTGGCTTTATACCTTTGAACATACACTTTATGATACCTATGAATCTTTTTTCTATTTTACAAAATCAAGTGATATTTTGCAGAGGAAATACCCTTACAACAAAGAGCTGCGGCTGCCTCTTTGCTGGGAAAGTTGGTCGGACAGCCCATGCATGGACCTCGGGTAGCTATAACACTAGCCCGTTTTCTCCCTGATGGTTTAGTCTCAGCTATCAGGGATGGACCTGGTGAAGCTGTTGTTAGTGCTCTTGATCAGACAACAGAAACTCCAGAACTTGTGTGGACACCAGCGATGGCAGCGTCATTGGCTGCACAAGTTTCAACTATGGCATCAGACTTATACAGAGAACAGATGAAGGGCCGAGTTGTTGATTGGGATGTACCTGAACAGACATCGGGTCAGCAAGAAATGAGAGATGAGCCACAGGTAATCCTCGTTGTCCTCTCTGGCTCCCTGTAAACAACAATGTTTGTGAATTTGTTTATTCCTGATTGTTCTATCCATATCTTGGATCATGCAGGTTGGGGGAATCTATGTCAGGCTGTTCTTGAAGGATCCAAAGTTCCCACTTCGAAATCCGAAAAGATTCTTGGAAGGGCTTTTAGATCAATATGTGTCGTCTGTTGCAGCTACGCATTATGATACACAAGCTGCTGACCCTGAGCTCCCTCTGCTTTTGTCCGCTGCACTTGTGTCATTGCTGCGAGTACACCCTGCCCTTGCTGATCATGTTGGATATCTTGGATATGTACCTAAGCTGGTCGCTGCAATGGCATATGAGGGAAGGAGGGAGACCATGGCCTCTGAAAGTGTTAAAAATGGAAGGTATGAAGAGGTGGATAATGACACCGAGGGTGAGACAAAGGAACAAAGTTCACAAACTCCTAGAGAGCGCATTCGCCTTAGTTGTTTACGTGTGCTTCATCAGCTTGCAGCTAGTACAACTTGTGCTGAAGCTATGGCTGCTACCAGTGTCGGAACACCTCAGGTATGCTGGGCATCTCTCCTGGTTATATTCACAACATTGAAGATTATATGGTTAACAATGTATGCCCTAGGTTAGGATTATTGGAATAGAGCAAAGCGATAATGCAACCCTCTGTTTGGTGCATAGTATGTGAAATAGCAGGATCATGCTACTGCATGAAACTCACTGAGTTTCTCTTTTGATCAGTTTTACTGCTCATGACCTATTACAGTCCTGTAGTCAAATATTATAAATTACAAACCTTCCCCTGCTGCACAGGCTTCTAAATCAGTAACCGTGTCGTCGGAAAAATTCAATGGATTATATCATAGTTCGAATGAAGTTTATTTTATTTGGTTGGCCATTATTATGCTGAATGGAACCGGCTGCATCTTATAGAAGAATGGAAAATAAGTGTAATGGAAAATAAGTGTTGACTGCTTTTGAATTGATGCGGCTACAGTTGTTTTTCTTCATTATCTGTGTTCATGAAAGCTTGTTTCCTTTTCCTTTCTGCATTATCTACCTGCCACTTATCCTGAGCTTTACTAGTTCAGAATCAGCTTTTTTGCTTTTTGCTATGCCTGTTGTGGATCTATGGAATAAATGTTTGCTCTTTTTTTAACCCCCAAGATGGTTGCTTTTAAAACCACGAGCTGGCATGCTAGTATTCTGAAGTGCTGAATTATACTCTTCTTCTTGACATCAAACCTTTGCCTAATGCCTGGTATCCCTTCTTCCTGCTTTCGGGTTCAGGTTGTTCCGCTTCTTATGAAGGCAATTGGATGGCAAGGTGGGAGTATACTGGCACTTGAGACGCTGAAACGAGTAGTGGTTGCCGGTAATCGTGCTCGAGATGCTCTTGTAGCACAGGGTCTTAAGTAAGTTGTTTCTCGATGTTTTTTATCCATTTCAAATTAGTTGATTCAAGTTCCAAAAATTTACTTGTGGACAAATTTACCCTTCTTGTTCTTTGTTACCCAATTTGGTTTAGGTAAAAAATTATCACATGTGAAGAGTATTTTGCTCCACAACTATGAAAACAGCTAATATGTCCATAGATGTCTTATTTGTGCACTCAAAATAGTGAAAATACTATATATGGCTTTTGCAAGGCAAAAAAACACGTTCTTTCCATTTTTAAGTAGTAAGGGAGAGTCAAACCATGTGACTTACTGATAAATTTGACTTCCATAAAGGGTCGGCCTGGTTGAGGTTCTTCTTGGTCTTCTTGACTGGAGAGCTGGAGGAAGGAGTGGCCTTTGCTCCCAGATGAAGTGGAACGAATCAGAAGCTTCGATTGGTCGTGTCCTTGCAGTTGAGGTAGGAATATATTCTCATTGTGTAGTATTTGATATTGCGTGCTGCTAGACTTGTTGATTTGGTTTACGTTTCAATCAACTTTTGAGCCCATACTTCACTCGCATGCATACTTTGGTTGTAAATTCAATTGTACTTTGTGGCCAAGTCCTTTTGACCATAGCAGATTCGCCTGAAGTTATGGATGGACACAAGACAGTTTGGGCTCTTGTTTTTCCTTGATTTGTCCATTTGAAAGCTTCTTGTGGATGCATGGCCTTTCAGGCTGACCAAACTTGTCATCTTCTTTTCTTAGGCTTTTTCTTTTCTTTTCTTTTTCTTTTCTTTTAGGCATTGGTCTAAGTTATGAGGTCTGGTTGGCTGTTGAACGCTTTCTACAATTTTTCGATCGTTTACATGCCTTAAGGTTTGCTTTTTTCTGGTGTATTTTGCCTTCTATTCAGGTTCTTCATGCATTTGCAACTGAAGGGGCACACTGTTCTCGAGTGCTTGAGATATTGAACAGCTCTGAAGTGAGTTCGGATTCAAACTGAATGTGTTTCTTGTTTTGTGTCTCAATATTTACAATCTTGGCGTGCAGTAAAGAACCGTTGGAAGCTAGGTGCACTGCGTGATTTGTCACAAGTCAATGGAAAAAATTTGAGCGTTGTAAAGAGTGTTGTATACATAGTTGTGTTCTGTTATCCAAAACTACTTCCCAGTATAATTCATAGTGAGTCGGGCGTTTCTCAATTGTCTTATATAATCGCCCGGATTGGCTCATTTTGCAGGTCTGGAAAGCTTACAAGGATCAGCGTCATGACCTGTTTCTTCCTTCGAGTGCACAGTCTGCTGCTGGTATTGCAGGTCTCATTGAGAGTTCATCGTCAAGTTTGACTTACGCGCTCACTGCTCCTCCTCAACATTTTGTGCCAAGATCACCTACCGGTTTTACTTCTAATGGAAACCACACCGCCTCGTAGCATATTGAACAGAAATGCCTCCCCAGATTGTATAGCATTTTGTATACCCGCAGGTCTCTTATGTTTCTTTTTCCGCCCTCTCACATCTCCCCCTTACCAATCTTTCATCTGATGGGTTTCACTCACATTTTCGAGTGAATCCATGGAGGGAACAATTGCATCTGCTGTATAGAGGAAGACACGATATGTAAATATCCATCAGTGTGGCATCCTGTAGATATAGGTCACAGTACTTTTTGAGTGATACAATACGAGCAAATCTTACCCTTTTGCGTTAGTATTATGATTTATATTTTCAATGGGTTTGATTCAAAGCGAGGGGCATTCGTTTGGTTTTGTGCTTCAGTAATTGTTGTGCAGCTGGCGGTCTCACATACTCATTCTTGAACGAATAACATGTTCACTTAACAAGAGGTCAGCTGCGATGGTAGAATAGCATATTCTGCAAGTGATTTTATCGTATCGTATCTTGTAGGGAATCTTTCTATTCTTCATGATCGATGTTCTGCACATAATATTTATATGCTTGCCAAGTATTTTTAGCCGAAACATTTCCCAGTTGGCATATCGCGCCTTGTATAAATAGCCACTAGTGTCTTCCGGCAGCAAACAGTATTTGCTATATTGCTAGTGATTCGACGCCAACAGGATCATGGCTGGAACTGATGGTTCCCCTCAGCCAAAAGGATGTAGGGCGGCGAACAAGATATTTAAAAGGATGCTAAAGGGTCTGGTGGCAAAGTCGGCGCCAGTAGCTTTAACCGAAGAGCAGCTGAGGAAGTTATTCATAGAGCACGATAGGGATAAAGATGGTCGGCTCAACAAGGAGGAGCTTGAGGCAGCATTTCGGTCCCTTGGATCGAGAGCCCCTGCTTGGCGGGCGGACCAGGCCATGTATAATAACGATCTTGATCTGGATGGCGTACTCAACGAGCACGAGATGGATCACCTTGTGGCTTACGCTCTGCAGTGTGGATACACAGTCGAGTAGCTTGATATCTAGCATGGTAACATTAAAGCTTTGATGTATGCATGATTATCACATTAAGCTATGTCAGATTGTCTTGCATCAGGGCAACTGGATGCTTGTACTAGCTTAGTGAATAAGCCGAGCATGAATGGACAAGTAATTGCTGTAATCATTCAGTAGCAACTAGCAAGTTTCATCTATTTTTCGTGGTTGATGATTACAAAGTTCACAGGAAGATCTCTTTTGTTATATTCTATTATATCACACAGGATAAAGTCATTAATAAATAATCATGTCTCGACTATATGATCAAATAAGAACATCAAAAAACAATCTCTCATCCTCTCAAAGCATCAGTACGCGTAAGCTGGGGTTTTCAAACAGTCTGTATGATCGATTTGCAATAGAACATTATAAATCAAACACACTTTTCTAGCTAGTTTATTTCTTAGAAATTATACTTGGTCGATGGTGATATGGAGTTTCATTGTTAGAAGGAAAGAATACACATACTTTTCTTTGTGTTGTCAATTTCTGATCACTTAGTATTGGAAGAACAGATAGAAGAATATATATTAGCTTTTCCTAGTTCCAATGGTTAAAAATGGGGATGGAAGTTGCTAACACAAAAAGAAAAAGAAAAGGGGATGGAAGCATGTCGCTAAGTTTCGAACAAATTTGCATACAAAGCCTAAAACTGAACTTTATGACTCAGAAAGCACTTGGAAAGATTCGAGAAAATTAAACGATTCGTTCAAGAACTACAAAAACTAACCCTGGAATAATTAACAGTGGATGTTCGATGGAACATATTCATGTTGATTATTCAACTGCTTTAGTATCTTTATCAGGTTATCAGTATCTAAGGAAAAGATGATGTTCTTGGTTCAGCACAATATGAATAATTCATCCGAATATGTTTCTTTGAATTCAAAGAACACGTGAGAAATACATACATGGCATTAGCATTATTGATGTGTGTTCTGCTTTGTATCAGAGAAAAAGATAGATATTCGATGCTAGTTGTAAGACAGGACGGTGGAGCGTTGATCTGGTGTAGATTCTGTGGCAATCGGATATGTAATAAGGTTGAGTTTCAATGGAACATATTGCAGTATGTTGATTAAATCAGCCAACTTGTTGCAGCAGTAAACCTGGAAGCACGTCGGAGTGTTACTTTCAGCACGCTGGTTCTGGGTTTCTTCACAAAATTGCAGGATAAGTCACTTGTGTAAAGCACGGGTCACAAAAGCTTTGAATACTCTACTTCCTGCAGTTGGCTGCATCAAATCAGCCTCATATCTATAATCCATTCAGAAAAACAAAAGGGTGCTAATAAACTGTGTAGGCTCTCCTCGGACTTTGAGGCGTCAACAACGTCCTCCAAAAATTATAATCCGGCGAGGTTCATGTTCATATTCGAGCAATATAGAAATCCAGCAAACTAATTATATACATCCGCAGTTCCAAGCAATATATTTGGATCCTTCACGTACTGAGATCTGAACTTAATATACAATTGCTTCACTATATGATAACATTACACGGCATATGAAAGTTACTAGGCTCTTGAAATTACGAGCCTATGTTTCGTAGTTCAACAGGAAAAGCGAAAGAAAAGGATGAACTAGAAGCACACATTTCATGATCTGCTAACTAACAAACTAACTAAACAAGACTGATGCCCCACTTCTGCAGGACAAGCCAAACGAAGTCCTGCATCTCGTCGAGATCAACATGGCCATCAGCATCGTGATCAACTTTAAGCACGGCGCATAGAGCTCTTAAGTTGTGAAAATGAAGTCCGTGCTGTTTCAACGCTGCGGCTACCTCTTTCCAGCTCAGGCGACCATCATGGTTTTTGTCAAGCTTCTTCAGTATGTCCAGCAGCTGCTCCTGTGTCACCGGACCTGATGTTTTGATCGTATGCAAAAAGTTGGGCATATTTCCTTCAGCAGATTTTTAGTAATGCCTTCGCTTGTTGAGTATGCTTGTGCAGAGGTGATCATATAAGAGTCTCTAGTTATATAGTATAAGGATGTGATGAAGAAGAATATATGAACAGCAGCTTCACCAAGATGCCAAAAGTGCATTGATTCCTCTTGATGGTGGTTCCTGAAGCAATTGATTTTCCAAGAAAAATGTTCCTTTCCGAAAGTTAGCATAGGAGCTTTCGGCGAAATTGGTGAATATATGACGATAAAAGGCATTACGTCCTGGTATTTTGCAATCATGTATGTCATAATTCATTTTCTTGGATGTTTTACTGAATCAAGGATAAGCTTATGTGGCTAACATTGTCGCAAATCTTATGGCACGTTATGGGTCTGAGTGTCACCTGCGTGGGTATTGGGATCATGCCCTTCCTACGTCTCTCAAAATAGGTTGTAACACTGATTTGAATAATGAAATTTGATTGTGGGTTATTCGGTTAATTAAAGGAAAATACTTTGAATTTTTTTTTTAAAAAAAAACAATGAAATTTGATATAAAAAAGAGATAAATTTCGATCAGATTTTAAGTGTTGAGGAAGTTAAACTTGATTAATCTCATATTCATATATGATTCACACATAGGATACATATTTTGTCCTGAAACTCTAAATTAATATACAAAAGTGCTGAAATAATTTAATTTGTTTCTATCCCGTCCAGACGGGAATCAACTCATAAGAGTTACAATCAATATAAGATAAGAAAAGTCTTCCAGGCAAACCTTTCTATCGTTTTGCAGTCATCGTCAATCCCAACAATCCAAGGATTAGCTAATATAATCATTAATTAACTTGCTAAATCAAACCATAATCCCCAATCCCCGATTCTAATCAATTAATTTAATCACCCGTCCAAATCATCACTCATCTGCCTTTTGAGGTTCGGTGCCTCCCACGCACGTGTCTGACTCCGCTCAACGATTTGCTTCCACCCAATTACACATCTTCCTATTTTTAATCATATTAAGAATAATCTCCTCATTTTTCTCAAATTTCTAATCCTAAATCTCTAATCATTTTTGTTCTCTTCCAAAAATCAAATTTTGACGAAATCATAATCAGTCCTTTTGATTCATTTACCGAATTCAAAGGTATCCATTCGGATTTGATTTTCCATCTTGTTTGAATTTGGTGTAAAGATTATTTTTTTGTTGTTGGAGTTTGAGATTTGGGGAATATTGTTTGTGAATTTTGTTGGGTTTGGATTAGTGTTTCTTATTTTGATTGGAATTATAGATTTTTTGAATGAAAGATGCTTTTTTGGAATTGGGTATTTCTAATTCGGTCCAAAGAAAAAGTAGGATTGCTTTTGAATTTGTTTCCCTTTAGAGAGCTAAATGAATCTGAAATGAAGATCGGGAGAATAAAGTGATAGGGAATCTGTGGAATTTTGTTGGATTTTTTGGTTGATCGTTGAGGTTTTGATGAAATCTGATGTAGCATTGTGATATGGATATGTGATATGTTGAATGATGATGAAATTTCATGGAATATGTGGTTTCCATTGTTGAAGACGATGATGCGGCCGATTGTGAGTACAATGAATAGGGTTATTGATCTCGAGTTTTGGTGTTTTCCTAAGATATGTTGAGAATGTGAATTTAGCTCCCAATGGTGCAATGTGGGATGTGTGCTTGGAGATGTTTGTTGCACTAGAGGATTGATTAGATCGCGTTGCTGGGTTCTTTATTTGATGTATGTTGAGCCAATGCGGTTCTGCTGAAGTCGTATCTTTGGTTCTGGAATCTGATGATCCAACATGCAAATTTCCAATGCTTTTCGAAGTTGTTACGTAGATCTATATTCATCTACTTGTATTCATTCGGTCCTGTCTTCACATGATAGTGAAATGCGGCTTGCTTATTTTCTGTTGCTGTGACTACTGTTATTGTCATTTCAGAAATCCGTTTGACGCCGTTGTCAGAGTTAGAATGGATGATGTGAAACCACAATCATCCTCTGCAGATAGTAGTGCAACAAATGATGGATCTCCAGGACCCGTCTCTGCAAATGGAAGTGTTGATCCTGTCACTTCAGGGTTCGACGCAAGTGATCCATTACAAGCAGGAGGAGAAGACGTGGCTCATGATCCTGCACTCGCCGTAAGCCAAATAGATTCAAGTACTAATCCAGCTTCAAATCCACCACACCCTTCTGGTACCGTGGTCAAGGAACCCGATGGTTCTCCACTCAATCAGGAAACAATGTCAGCATCAGATGTTGATCCTTTGTTCATACCAAACAATGTTTCGGAAGCACCAGAAAAAGAAGAAACTCCATCCGAAGATGCATTATCTCATGGTGTTGGCAGTCCCATTGAGGACCACCCTCGACAGAATGAAGATGAAACCTCTATTGAGACTGCCTATTTACATCCTCGTTTGGGAAATGACATAGAAGGAAATGAAGTCTCGTTTCTTAACCAGGGTGCGGACACTGCATCTTCTGAGCAGCATGCTGCAACTCCCGAGGAGCATCCCGGGACTGAGGTGCCTACTGAGACACAAAGCCCATCCAAACAAAATGATGTGAACAGAGGTATTATTGATACAACAGCACCCTTTGAATCTGTGAAAGAAGCAGTTTCCAAGTTCGGAGGAATTGTCGACTGGAAGGCTCATAAAGCCCAGACTGTTGAGGTCAAGTATCTAATTTATCCACCTCTCTTCGACTAGTTCTTTCATGTGTCCGACAAAATCCTTAATGCATACTTCATATTTGTGTTCATGTATACTGAAATGGCTGAGTACAACTTGCAGAGGCGGAAAATCATAGAACAAGAGCTAGAAAAGGCACAGGAAGAGATCCCCCTATATAAAAAGAAATCAGAAGATGCCGAGGAAGCGAAAATGGAAGTTCTGAAGGAACTGGAGAGCACAAAGAGACTTATCGAAGAGCTGAAGCTAAACCTCGAAAGAGCACAGACCGAAGAGCATCAGGCAAAGCAAGATTCGGAACTGGCGAAACTGAGAGTTGAAGAGATGGAGCAAGGGATTGCCGATGAAGCTAGTGTGGCAGCCAAGGCACAGCTTGAAGTTGCCAAGGTGAGACATGCTGCGGCGATTTCGGAGTTGAAATCAGTCAAAGATGAGTTGGAAACGATGCAGAAGGAATATGCAGCTTTATTGACGGAAAAGGATGAGGCAGTGAAGAAAGCAGAGAAGGCTGTTACTGAATCCAAGGAAGTTGAGAAGACCGTGGAGGAGTTAACTATAGAGCTGATATCCACGAAAGAATCATTAGAGTCGGCTCATGCTGCCCATTTGGAGGCTGAGGAACAAAGAATTGGAGCGACCATGGCGAGGGAACAAGATTCTCTCGCTTGGGAAAAAGAGCTGAAGCAGGCGGAAGAGGATCTTGAGAACCTCAACCAGCAAATTCGATCCGCAAAAGAGCTGAAAACAAAGCTGGACGCCGCTTCATCTTTGCTCGTCTCTTTAAAAACTGAACTAGCTGCATATATGGAATCAAAATTAGAGCAGGACTATGGTGATGATACAGCTGGGACGACGGCGGGTCAGGAGAAGAAAACCCATGTCGAGATGCAGGCAGCAGTCGCTGAAGCCAAGAGAGAACTGGAAGAAGTGAAGCTGCATATCGAGAAAGCAACCGATGAAGTGACCTGCTTAAAGGTGGCAGCAACGTCATTGAAAACGGAACTTGAGACAGAAAGATCAGAACTTGCCAATCTTAAACAGCGAGAAGGTATGGCTTCAGTTGCTGTTGCTTCTCTTGAAGCCGAGCTGGAGAGGATAAAGTCAGAGATAGACGTTGTTCAGAAGAGAGAGCAGGAAGCCAAGGAGAAAATGTTGGAATTGCCAAAGCAATTGCAGCAGGCCTCTCAAGAGGCTGATGGGGTCAGGGCAGCGGCTGAGCAAGCTCGTGAGGAGCTGAAGAAAGAGCGTGAAGAGGCAGACCAAGCTAAAGCTGGATTTAGTACCATGGAGAGCCGAATACTTGCTGCTCGCATGGAGATAGAAGCCGCCAGGGCTGCTGAAAAGTTAGCCCTTGCTGCCATCAAAGCTCTCCAAGAGAGTGAATCAGCTCGTGATGCTGACAACGTCGACTCACCTACTGGCGTCACCCTGTCACTGGAAGAGTACTATGAGCTCAGCAAGCATGCTCAAGAAGCAGAAGAGCAAGCCAACAAGAAAGTGGCTGGCGCAATGTCACAAATTGAGGTAGCTAGAGAGTCCGAGATGAAGACGTTGAACCAATTGGAAGAAATCAAGCGGGAGGTCGCAGAGAAAAAGGAAGCTTTGAGAATCGCGACAGAAAAGGCAGATAAGGCCAAGGAAGGGAAACTAGGTGTAGAACAGGAGCTAAGGAAGTGGAGAGCTGTGCACGAGCAACGAAGGAAAACGGGCGAATCAGGTCATGCTGCTGTAATTAGTCCTAGGATGACTTCAGAGGAAGGACAAGGACTAAAGATTTTGGAACAGATTGTCGACGGATCTGCTACAGTTTCCTATGGACGAGGCCTGAAGGATCTGGAACGGATAATAGATTCTGCATCTCCTATCCAACATGGGCATGGATTGAAGGACCATGAACAAGTGTCAGATACGACAGCGAGTCCCCAAGATGAATCCAGTCCCAAGGCTTATAGGAGAACCAACGTGTCCAGTCCAGGGGCGGGCGAAAGTGGAGCCGAGTCCTCACCTGAGGGAAAGGTCCTCAAGAAGAAGAGGAGATCGCTGTTTCCGCGAATCTTCATGTTCTTGGCAAGGAGGAAGACAGCTTCATCCAAGTCATCTTGAGCTCTTTGATTTTACTGGTGTAGGTTCAGTCATTCATATTTCTCTCGGTTCCGTGTCTCTCATACAACCAACAAATGATGCAGAGTTGGCCTCGTCGTCCTATACTCTATATCGTGATACGGTTATATTTCATGTGCTTTATTCTGTCTTATTTTCATTCTTGTACATACTGGAGATTTTGAAAAACACCACAAGATTTCTTTCTTATTGCCTTTTTGGCATGTATTGTGGCATACTCAAATAATGCCGAGTCCATGTATAGATGTCGGACGTCAATGGTTTTACTAAGAGAGATTGTTGGGACGATACTGTTTGCTTGGAGTTGTATTCTTTGAACTGTGGCATGGTAGTTGAATAAAATCGTTCTCGTTCCAATATCATATCGTCGCAACGCAGAGTTTCAGGATAGCTCTGGCCATCATTCACTTGATATACAGGATACCTATGAGAGTACAAGCGAAATTAACAGCGAATTCTTAACATTATACGTATATGAAGATCACCGTCAGGTGTAGTTAGGTGAAGAAAGCGATCGAAGAGACTTACATCAGAACTGCATTAAGCTTGTCCACATGATTAGAAAGCACGAATGAGTTGGAAATTCATACACAGAAGCTACCATATGTAACACCTAGTAACTATGCACACCAGCCACGAAACAATTCAGTACAACGCAATCTCATCTTATAGCCTAAACCTCAGTACAACGGAACTGCTTTCATCAACACGCGCTTGATATGCTGAAGGAGCTGACTTTCATGGGTGTCGCCACCACCAAAGGAGCTTCAGGAGAATCAGACACAGCAAACTTGTCATGCATGAAACGGCTATCCACGATGGAATCATCTTTGAGGACAATCTTGTAGCAGTAGCAGCTCTTCAAGCCCTGTTGATTGCGATAACACTCGTGAGAACTGTCTTTGACTTGCTGGAAGTTCCATATCACGCTGAAGTTCCCAACCATTGCCACCAAGTGACGCTCGTGCTTCCCCTGCTCGGTTACCTGCACAATTGACAAAAGAGATTGAAGTTTATATACATTCTGTAGTGATCTAGATATGCATGGTAAACGGAAATGGCCGCACAGACCCGGAAAGAATACTGTATTCAGGGTTAATTTCATAGACATAACAAGAAATTAAGAAGCCAGTTAAAGGCACAGAGATGACCCCAGCTAAAATCACCAAGCCAGTCCGTTAAAGCCTAAAGATACGGCACAACTAAGCATATTTGACTACGATAAGATTAAGAGCGGCACAATTTTTCATCATGGAGTGATTGACAATTACGCTGATGAGTTATCCTAGCCGAAAAGAGAAAATTAACATACAGAAGTTGATCTAGGATGTAGGCAAGCATAATCCGGCAACCCTAACATATTCAATTGTTGACGAATGAATTACACTTGATGAGCCATCCTAGCTGAAGAGAGAAATGAACCTAAAGAAGTTTGTTCTGGGCAAGCATAATCCATGCTTAAGATATAAGCAACAAGGCACAATGAAAAACTCAAGAATTAGGAAAAATCCAACTTGCAGCACATTACCTGAAGCAAACCATTAAATCAATGGTAATAACTTTTAAACTATCATCCAAGTCAACAAATCACAGAGAACACAATATCTTCTACTCCTGTTCAAATGCATCAACTTATATGGGAGAAATCTTTAGAGGCCATTGCAATACGACTGTGTCCTTTGCAAAGTCATTCTTCTCAAACAAGTCGTCGGAGGACAAAAATCATGATAGAATCATACAACAATGTAACCCACCAAAGAGACGAAACAACTTGATGCCTATATGATGAACTCTATTCAGTATGGCTTCAAACTCAGAGGCTCTCACTAAACCAGGAAGATTACCAGTGCAAAATTTAACATTTTCCCGAGAACAAAATAGTAGCTCAATGAAGCTTCATCCCTAAATTAGCAAATCCACTTTAAACATATGCTAAAATCTTAGGATTCATGGTTAAACACATAAGTTTGCCCTTATTCCAAAATTAACTCAGGTTCATGTCAAAAGGTGCACAGGAAATATGCAGTTAATATATGCAAGACCGCAATAAGTAGAACTGAAGCTTAAAGAAGAAATAGAAGACATACCCATGAGAACTGTCCACCATGAAACTTATTATTTGCTCCAGCCAAATGTGAATCCAAGGGAGTAAGCTTCAACAATCTGGGAGCTGCTATCTTATTAGCCATTCGACCACTGAATCCTGTCTTCGTCTTACCATCCTTGTCAATGAACAATGTGGAAATGAGGATCAAGTATGTATCAGTCGTGCCAAGCACCCACTTCCCATCATAGGTTACGTCAACATGAGTAATGGGCGAGCCAAGCCCAGGAAATGCTGTCTTCGCCTGCCTCATAGAATTGCTGGAATACAGTCTGATCTTTCCATCGACCGACCCAACAACAATCGATCCATCACCAGTTGAAGCAAAACACTGAAAATTAGTTCCCCTAGTGAACTGATGCCCTTGAGTCCAATTCAATACAGGTGAAGCACTGGCAGAGGCAATATTCTGGACTATCCCATGCTTATCACGCATATCCCACCTGCAAAGCCTGTTATCATCCAAGCCCAAAAATGTCGACCCTGACGGATCCAACTGGTCTCCCTTGCTGTCATTGGTGATATCCCTCATAGTAATATCAGTCCCATCCTTCTCGAACTTCCACTCAGATACAATCCTTCCCGTCTCAATATCAAGCTGATGAACGCCTCTGGAATGAGGCTTCTCATCACTCGCAGGACTCATAAGCATCATATTCGTTTCCGCCCTCATCAAAAGCCCTTTCTTAGGAGTCAAATGAGCAGAGCTTGCACTCACATCGCGCTTATAGTTCTTACCATCACTAAAACTCACATAAACTCCTTTCCCATGAATCCCATGACTAAAGTTCTTAACAACCTGAACCCCACTGCCGCTAACCAAGAAACTATTATCCAACGCACCCAACGCCAAGCTCTGAATCCCGCCAACCCCATCAGCCACCTCCTCATACTCCTCCCTCAAACCTTCACTCCCCCTCATCAGCGTCGCATCCCCTTTCTTCCCGAACCCGTCCTCGGCATCCTCCCACATGGTCTCATCCGCTGCCTCAGGATTTGCCCACCCGAGAAAATCCTTCCCATACACCTTCACCTTATTACTCTCGTTCGCCTCAAACCCATACGTGTTCTCAAACAAACACTCCTCATACCGCCTCACAAACCCCTTAAACTCCTCATCAGAGAAAAAATTCAACGCCCACACCCCGTTCGCCACAAAATCAACTCTCCTCTGATTCCCGGAACTCTTCAACTGCATCCCCGGCCCAACCCTAGCCCTAACCTTAGACCCCACCTCCAGCACCCACAAATCCCCTTCATCCTCTCCCTCATCATCACTCCCTTCATCACTCTTCTTTTTCACAAACACATAATTAGTGAGTTTTTCGGAGACTACCCATTTCGCATTCGGCGTGTTTCCACCAATATGAAGGTACAATTTCACCGCATTTCGCATCCCCTGCTTCGTGTTATACTTCAAGTTCAGCGCTTTCAGCCTCGAATCGATGTCATCGAGTGATGATGATGAACTCGGCGAATGGGTCGTCGTTTTTTGTGGGGTATGAAACTTGGTTGATTTGGGTTCGATTTGTGGGTCATTTTTGGTAGTTTCTTGTTCTTCTTCTTCTTCGTCGGAGGAATCTGAGAGACGATCCTCGCGGCTGCTCGCAGCTCCCATGGAAGGGATTGTGTGGTGGGATTTGAAGGGATTTGGGGAGGGGAGATTTGGGGATTTTGGGGCAGTAGGTTTCTATTTTTAGTAGGGGTGGAAAATGTGCCTGAAAATCACGCTATGTTGCTTAACGGGCAAGGGAACTTTAAAAAAGTGTTCCTATATAACGCGTAGAGAAAATAGTCGGATTTAATAATGAGTATCAGTAACGTCTAACTATGGTCATTGCCGTCTCACCGCACTATGAGATTTATGCACACAGCTTCATTATTGTTTGAGTAGAATTTAGAAATTAATAAATAAATAATCATTGTATATGGATAAATGATTGTTTATTATTATCAGAATCGTTCTTGATTTTATTGAGTGAGTTCAGTGGCAATTTAGCCATTGGAGATTAGTCTTTGATCTTAGGTAATTGTTGTTGCGCTCTTGTCTTGAGATGAAGTTTGTGACTAAACCGCTTCTGACGACTTTCTTAATCCGACGAAGTTCAAGCCCTTTCTTGCTGATTGTTGAACAAGTGATGCAGTTTAGGAGTACTGTTACTTGGTTCAATGTCCTTGCATCATTGACATCATAACAGTTTCTGCCCAACACAACATATATCTATGCTTTTCTCTCCCAAACAGCATAGTCTTTCCCTGAACTAGCTATCTGAAAATTAGCTGGAAAACGCCGACTTGGTATCTCGGCCCAACCTTGACCATGACCTTCATATCGATCATGACGACATAGATATCTTGCTTCTGTTGCATTATGTCCATGCCGCTCGTTTTGTTGACCCTGTTCCTTTTTCGTATTGCGATGAGCTTGCTGATTTCATCCAGCAGTCCCCAATGGAACAAGTGATCGTAGAACTGCAAAAAAGATCAAGGCCAAAGTGTTCTTCATCAGAATGTGTTTAACACATACTGTGAAGATAAAAAAAAAGACGATGGCTTAATAATAACTTTTAATGTTTAACGTCTTCTTGATGATCAGAATTAAAGACAAGGAATTACTGGATGAGTGAGAATATAGGCATATCCTTGCATAACTTTATCTGCAGGGAAGGGACAATGCCTTTGGGTAGATCCTGTATCATGGTTCTCGACGAAGGTGACCGCGTTCTTAGGTAGAATGCCAATTAACCCCAGGATCCTTCATCCTCCATAGCTCCCCCTGGACTGCATCCCTTAGGATCATTTTCGTCGTGAAATCAAATGCTGTGGTGACGCCACCAGACCCTTGAATCCAGTTCAGTATTTCGGTTCTGTGTTGATCTTGATTATAAACCGGTTTGCCATCTGTCTCATATGTAAGTGCAGTCCATATCTCGCCAACAGCGAAATCTGGTGATGTTCTTTCGATGTAGAGTCTTGTGATGTTGGGTGAATACCCTCTTGCAAAATCGAATCTCCACCCATCAAACCCCACTTCAGTCTTCAACCAGTTCATCCACTCGATCAGCTCGTTTTGTACAATCGGGTTCAGGTGATCAATGCCCGGGGCAACTTCATAGCCAGCTCCACTGTCTAGGTTTCCTTTGCCATCAGAGAACAAGGTGTCGTCCCTGCATATGAAAGAGGGTCCCCAGTTGAGACGATTATCCGGACCCCCTCCTTCGAAAATGCACCATATGCCTCGTTCATCTCTTTTGGTTCCGCATCTGTGGTTAATTACTATGTCGGCGATTGCTGTGACGCCTTGGTAGTGAAACGCATCAATGAGCGCCTTCAACACTGCCTTCGTTCCATATTTAGATGAGTCTAGATCAGAGTCTTCCTGGCAAGTACCCTGAAAGTTGAAAGAAACCAGGTTACTAAGAGATTATACCAAGTATGAGATCAGAATGACATCGCGAGGATGAGAAAGGAGGAGTTACCTTGAGGTGAAACCGAGTGGCTTGATGGAGGAAGCCATAAAAGAGGACGGATTGTCACACCTTAGATCCATCCATCATAAACTCCTGGCAATCTGTTAGAGATCCTCTCTGGCTGTGCTAGCAAGAATAATCACTTTCGGAATGAATGTCTTGTGCTATCAGCTTGCTACTTATTCGTGTGTAACATCTACGTGAAAATTTAGGAAAGAGAAGTAAATCAAAGTTGTATTGAAAAGATGACTTCCAATACGTCGAAGAACATAGACACTTCAAATGATTGCGACAACAGATTCTACAATTTCCAAACGAAGATACATCTGATAATCATATTTATGTCAATCACGCAGCAAATTCAACAGCAACGTATGTCCAATGATCCAATCTGTTGCACTATGCAACTTCAAGTGAACAAACATGAACACACCCGTACACGGTAGATCAGCCTCAAATTTGACCAGTGATTGAAGACACTCGTTTTACAGAATGGTTTAAGCTCTCAAACAAGTATTCACATTCTTGATGAAAACCTGGAAACTGTATAGCCCCTTGTCAAGAGGTTCGCCATATCAATTCAATCTGAATCCGGCCATTTTTCGAGTCGATAAGATTGTAGGTCTGGTTGATCCTTTTGTTACTAACCACGTCCGCCAGGCTAATGTCTACATATCCCAGATTCTCCTGCATAGCCATAAATGGAAATTTCAGGAAAGATGTAAGATACTTAGATAAGCACAGTAGGAAACAGAAAACAAAATGTTCACGAGTAAAATTGAAATCATCTACAACAGGTGCATACCTTGGGATGAAGTAGTCCCAACCTCGATGAGACGCTAAACACTTCCATGTGGAGTTTATCGTTTGCTGGAGGTTCATCTAGCATAAACTCAAACTCCTCATCCCAACGGGGATCTCTATTTTTCTTCACAAACTGTCCAGAACCCAGAACACGACATTGTTTAACGGACAAACTTTTTCAAGGTAGAAACTGACAGCGATACGGTTTTCTCTTATTCATTCACAGAGTAGTATTCAGCTGGGAAGTTCAATCATACCTTAGTTTTCCTCTCTTCTCCTTTGAATACTAAATGTACATAAGGGTTAGTATGATGTTTTCCTTCAAGATCTTGAGCTTGGTGGACAATGACCACAAGCAAGCCACCACCATCAGGGGTTCCATCAGGCGCCTTTTCCACTGCATTCGGATCATCGTCAGTGCGTGCTTCATCCTCCTTGAAAGGTCTATACACGAGCTCCAGCTCGAGCTGCCCACGTGACTTCTCGTTACGCACATCCTCAGGATCCAGGCTTTTGAGAAGGTCGAGTGTCACAACTTTAGGTTCATCAGGGGTAAGTTCTTTCAGTGGGACAACATTGATGCCCATCTGTTCATGCTTTCCTACCTAGTGAGAAGAGTGAAACACAGCTTCAGTACAGCATCATTTAAAAGGAGCTGCAATCCATGTAGATTAGGAATTTAAAGAGTACCGTTTCCGACCATGACTGATGCTTACACAACAGTCGATGGAACCCTCAAATGAATTTCTTGGTCTTGTAATGATGATCATATTAACTCGTGACTATTCGCAATTTGCATATAAACCAGTACCTTCTCCCAATCAAACACATGAAGCTCAAGAACTTGCGTTTCTGGATCCTTCACGATGATCGTAAAATCTTCATTCCACTCAGGATTCAAGTTACTGTGCTTCACAGAGGTCTTCTTCGAAGGAAGCTTGTCGTCAGAAAGTTTAAACTTGACAAAAGGATCTGCACCTCCCATAAGATCTTTCTTTCTCAGCTTCGTCGCCCTCACAACCTTGACGTGGAGGATCCCCACAGGTTTCTTCATAGCTCTGCAAGTTTCAACCAGCTCATAGATAGATTTAAACAAAAAGGACTTCATGGAAAAAAGAAAGCGCATTTCCATCTCAAGCTACGAAGATAAAATATGTGCTAGAAAAAAAAAAGGCACCAACTTTTTAGGATCCATGATGGGTACTTCAAGGGTTTTGGGCCATAAATACATCTTTGCAACCTGATCCTTCATAAGTTCCTGCAAATGCAGAGAAATACACAGGAATGACTGAGATTTTGATCACAATCAGCAAACTTGTGCATGTTGTGTGATGTCTATACATCAACAGGATAGGTTCGCTAAACTGGCCAAATTTATCTTCTCCAATTGCTGACCCGACCATAACTGAAGGGCAGCTCTTAGGAAGCATGTATTCATTCGGTTGCATAATTCTCATATTTATTTCCGTTAATTTTTTTATTTTCACATCCAAAGCTTAAACCATCGCTTCCAAACTATTGATCTTCCTGCCTAGGGACTCAATTAGAAGAACTATATCACCTAGATAGCACCAAAGTCCACATTAGTAGCACAGAGAAAGACGAGAACCTCTATTACCAACTAAAGGAAGACGGAAACACGAATGGTTTAAACATTGTTCTAGACGACAACAAATACAACCTCAAAAAGTCAAAAGCCTTCCGAATCTTTAAAAAAAAAACAATCTACTAATAATAAAAGAGATAAACCCCATCAGCATATATTAGTTCTACCATCCTTTTTTAAAAGGAGGCCATCCCCACTTTTCTCACTCCCAAACCAATATTCCCCCCATAAGTTTGAAGACGCCAAAGTATTAGACGCAGTAGGTAAGATGGGAAGAGGAAAGTAGCAAAAGGATAATATACCTGGACAAACCTATAAAGCCCAGGGATAGCCATCGCATCGGCCCCCAGCAATTTCAAGCCAAAATCAACATGAGGCTGCAAGATGGAAAACTGAACATAAGCAAAGAAAGATACATATAAAACATAGATCACTTTCGGCTGCTAAGCATCTCAAATAATTCAATCTCAGATCATATATTGTTAGCATCTCCATAATCTATCATCCACCGCAAAAAACAGCAGTGGTTGCAACTAAAGAAAATAGTTGAAATGTAAAACGAACGATTTAAGATTAAACAGAACGAGGTGAGCCTCAAGCTTATTCATGTCGCATGGAAACCTGTCAATCAAGCTGCAGGATAGAAGGGATAAAATTCCTACCTTCTCCATAAGGGACACCTGTATTTTTGCAAAACAAGGAAAAGTTGGAACCAAAGGCTTCAAGATGATGCGGGGATAAGCGAAGACTTGAAGGTCGACCACCTGAAACAGTGCATTGCAACTTGGAATTACTAATGCATTATACCTCTTCAAAACCTTGGCGCACAGCTAACATTTTACTTCAAAGAAAGGTTTCACTTTACTCAAAAATTTCAATATATAATTCATCCTACAGCTTACTTGGACAGTGGCTCTCAATCCAAATGCTTTGACTGCGATGAGAATATTGGGGTTCCCAGCCCACTTCATCAACGGTTCCATGATCAACTCTTTCTCTTCTGTGATATAAACTTTCATTCCTGCAATGGTAAAAAAAAAAACTTTCATTCCTGGAGAAAAGGCAAAAACAACTGCTCAAACAGGAACTTTGTAAACAAGACAAGAGCATAAAAAGAACGTGCGATCCCCCGAAGTAGGAAGAAAGCAAAACAGGAAAAAGCCCCTCCACATCAATTAGGACTTGATGAAACTTAATATCAAATCAAGGCTTCAAAAATGATTTCATGTAATAAGGTAGCAGAAGAACTAGTTCGGGAAGCCAATTTGTCCACAAAAGCTAAATAAAAGGGAAAATCTCTCATACCCAGCAACCCTAAATATCCTAGCAACAACTACTTGGATTTTCATATTATGAACTCCTCTTTTCTTACCCCTGATTTGGACCTATGAGGCATACTTGCTCAATCAAGGAGATGGCAATCCTGTGCTTTGGGGAACCGGAAGACTACTAAAAGAGATTCATGTCTTGATCCGATGATATACAAGGAAGTGGAACACAACAGTGGAGTTCTGCTTCAATAGCCAAAAAAGTCAGAACGATTATTATGCATACATGACAGAGAAAACTAACCCTGGAATGTAGGTGGAAGGGCGCCCAATGTGAGCGTTTCAAATTCAACTGAATCAATCTTATACTTCACGATTTGTTCGGCGATGATAGGCTTCGCTATGGTCTTTGCTGTCTTGCAAATTGCCTAAAGAGATTCCATAGATCAGAAGAGATGTGAACTAGGGATGAAACTATTTAAATCCTAAACAAAAAGAAGATGTACCTTATCCAGATAAGGCCACATATACTCTATGAATCTGTTCAGCCAGTCAACCTTCAAGCAAAACGGAAGACAGAAATCCTTCAGCCTATGCTTCCACACAAATATAGCATTCACAATCATCACATTGGAGATAGAAATGATAGGATACATACACGGTCGAAGTCAGGATTCTTCACCCATAGGGGTATCTCAGGAAGCAACTTCAATAATGTTTGTGAATCATGTTCAACCAAAGGACGAATCACCGGATCCTAATAACCCAATAACCAAAAAAATTATGCATCAGATTATCAATTGGCATACAAATTCTCAATATCTATTCAACAGCTTCACAAATCGAGACTGTTTCCGTCTAGTCGAGAGGCTGTTTCTTGAAGGTAACTTATCAAATACTAAACAGTTGCAAACCCAAAATTTCCCTAGCATTTGGGACAAATAATCTGAGAAGAATAAGAGCAAAAACACAAACCTTGACATCATTGGGTTGAAAGTAGATGAAGAGATAGTACCCAATCACAAGCCCGACAACACTTCCAATCCCAAATCCACTAAAACCCAATACAGTGCTCACAAAACCCATCTCAAATCACCCCACCAAACACTACAACTCCTCCCACAATTCCTCTCCTCAGCACAAGCCAGAACACACAAAAGGGCAACAAACCAAGCAATCAATCAACCCAAGCAAGCAAAGCAAAGAATCTCAACCCCACTAGAATTCCCTTCCATTCACTTCAATTCTACACCATAAAAATCAAAGGCAACAAATCAGCAAACTTGGAAACAAATTCAAGTGCCCATTTACATTTACATCTAATCTAAGCTATACAAAGCAGGATTTGATCATATACCAAAATGGACCAGAAAGGGTTAAAAACGAATGGACAAGGAGAAGCTAACTCACCCAGAGAACACTAAAACTGAATCAGTGTTGACTCGCTGTAGATTTGGGGAGATTTTTTTGCCGAAAAGAGGGGTTTGATGCTGAATGATGAAAAGGACATGTGAATGCGAGGGGTCAAGAAAGTGAGAGAGGAGGAGCAATAAATGGAGAGATTGGCGTTATTTGCACGATGAGTGTCGGCAAAAGACTCTTGCTTTAACGTAACAGTAGTTGTGGAGGGGTTAATAATGATGATAATAATGGGTGTTTATAAGTGGGATTTAAATTTAATTGAGTTAATTAGGGAGAAGAGAGAGCGGTGGGGTGATTTCTCCTTCCCCGTCGTCATAGGTACAGTGTTTTAGGGTATTTTTAACCATTAGGTTTTTCTTTTATTTTCCTTTTCATTTTCATAAAAAATTCTATCTTTTTATATATATATATATATATATATAAATCTGAATTATTATTATTATATTTTTCATCAGATGTGTTTTGATGAGAAGTTGGTTTTGTGGGCAAATCTTCCTGGTTGATAGACCTAATGGAACACACCTCTACTTAATAACCTCGCATGATGCTAATTGCACATAGACATTTTTACTGTCATACTTCATCTCATATTTATTTCGTTTCATTAAAAAAACAATAATATTTTAATCGAAAAAGTTATCGACACGAATTTTGATCAACGTTATACAACTATCAAATATTGATTTAGACAAATTCATCGTCAAACATTCCTTCGTTCCAAAATCTTTGCATTATACATATTTTGATGTTGAATTTTTTACGATCAAAAATCTTTTTCTGTAAAAATTTTGTGAAATATCGATGATAGATTATTTTGTGAACTTTAATCATATGTCAATTTAATATTTTTCTAACATAATTAAAAATACGAACAAAACTTCTTAAAATATATATTGTTACAATAATTATTAGACGAAGATAATATATTAATATAAAACATATATTTTCATATAATAGTAATTACAATAAATTCATCGTGAAACATTCCTTCGTTCCAAAATCTTTGCATTATACATATTTCGATGTTGAATTTATGACGATCAAACATCTTTTTCTGTAAAAATTATGTGAAATATCGATGATAAATTATGTTGTGAACTTTAATTCTATGTCAATTTAAGATTTTTTTAACATAATTAAAAATACGAACGAAACTTCTTGAAATATATATTGTTACAATAATTATTGAATGAAGGTAATATATTAATATAAAACATATATTTTCATACAATAGTAATTACGGGGGATGATAGTTCATCGTTACACATAATGACAAAATTCATTAAAATAATAGTAATTTTTTGAAAATGTTAGCATTTCTTTTATTCTATATTAAATGCAACAGTTTTAAATATAATTTTTTTAAACATAATCATTGTATTATTCAACATATATTTTGAAAAATTTTATTTATTATGTTAATGATGTAAGAAAATTATGTTATTTTAATTATTTTTTTAAAAAAATAATATTTAATTATTTTATAATAGATTGTGGCTTTTTCTTTATAAATATATTTTTAAAAATTATTATAAATAATTCGAAAAAGGAGGAGAGTATTATTTGGTAAGGTAGTTTGCGTGCGTTGCACCAAATGCAAATCACACCCGTCTCCACCAATCCTTCATTCCCCTCCTCCTCCTCCGTCATCGCCGTCGCCTCATCCCCAGCTGCCCCATCCCACCTCCTCATCATGCAGTACTCCTCCGATCTCAATCCACCACACCACCCTAACTACACTCCCTACCCTCCAATCCCCCACGCGCCGCCGCCTATGCCGATGTCGACGCCGCCATTCAACTCCGCGCCAGCGCAGCCACCCTTCTCCGCCTCCACCTCCGATTACTCCCTCTACCCTCAAAATTCCGATCGGACCGCATTCAGTTACCCTAATCCAACACCACCACCACCACCACAACCGGAGATTCCTCAGTATCCTTTCTACGATCACCATACTCCTTCCCAAAACCCTAATTCGATCTATCCGTATCAATTCAGCAATGTGAACTCGTCTCCATCACCGTATGATTTGACTCCGTATCCAAGGATTGATCCCGGGCCGACGGGATATTTGAATGAATATGATCGGTTCGGGTTTGATGAGAGAAATGAGAGAGGTGCTTCTGCTTCGGTGATCGAGTATGGGAATGGTGTGCGTGCGTATCCGGAGAGGACGGACCCGTATGGGACTGGACTGGGGAAGAAGGGTGGAGCGGTGTTTGATGATTATGGGAGGGCTATTGGAGGAGGGGAGAGGGAGAAGGAAAGGGGGAGGGAGAGGGGGAGTGGTGGGGTGCAGAAGGTAGTGGCGAGGGCGGTACCGAAGGCGGAGATGCAAGGGGATGTGAAGAGTGGGGTGGTGAAGTTTAGGGTTAAGTTGTTGCCGGAGAGCGGTGGGCAGGGCGTGATGGATGTTCTGTGTCAGGTATATTTGCATTGTGGTTTGGTTGCTTGTGTCCACTGTTGATTATTGAGATGGTGTAGACGAGTTTCATGTCATTGTGAATTATTTACAGGGAAATCAGTGTTGTAATGTATGGAAAGGTTAAATGAGGCTTATCGTATAAGTGTGAGCATCTCAATTCTGATTGAGTATGTGAGAGAAGCTGACTTGCCAAGCATGGTAAAAGACGAGATTAGGAAGTCATTCCTTGTTAAATGCGGCTCCCACTAAATTCCTTGTTACTACCCCTGAGGTCAATGCATTGATCGGATTGAGACTTAGTGGAGGAGAAGAACGACGCAAAGTTTCTATATTTCCTGGAAAATGGTTCATCGTCTCTATTACACAAGATTAAGAACCACCTAGATGCAGTGCAGGAGGCAGTCCTAGAGGAAAATGGTTGCTGCAGGTGTAAAGGCCTAATAAACAGAGGGGTGTTTTTTCTTCAGTGAATGATCAGTTATATATTATTGTCGCAGACTCCCAGTCTTCATGGATATTGGGTTGTTATATAGCCACCTCTTAGCCTTCTCCTTAAGGTTGCTTGATGATGAAACAATTTCGAGAGAATTTTTCTTATGTCTGGTACTCCATAGAAATATACTCTTAACCGTAGCTTCAGTTTTAGGATTCTCTTACGTGCCTTGGATTAGGATGTCAATTGGCTAAAGCTTTATTCCCCGGTGAAAGCAGTGATACAATGTGGTGTATTGGCAAGAACGGGTTTTAATTTCTAGTTACTAGCGATACATTATCGATGTTGGATTATTTAGGCGACAGTTCTTCCTTGTTTCTTCTTCCAGGTGGGGTTAGATGGTATACGCATGCTTGATCCTAACACAAGCAGGACATTGAGGATTTATCCCCTTGAGACTGTTTCTAGATGCGAGGTATGTTGGCCATATATCTATTAGCATATGTTAGCCGTTAAATCTTGCCTGCTACTTCTGACTTTGTTCATTGATTTTTTTGTTGTAACTTGTTTTTAGAAATTTGATTCATCGACGATTGCTTTTTGGTCAAAGACTCCAGTGGATTTTGAACCAAGACGTATTAGACTCCGGTCAAGTAGCTATACAACCAACACCCTTCTTGATACAATCACTGCTGCTGTTGTGCAGGTTGGAATTTTTTATCAATATCTATTTCATTTACAGCATTACTAGGCAGTTTCCCTATGTACAAACCATGAAATCATTCGTAAGATTTGGATGTAATTTCAGTTCTGTAGTAGATGTAGAAGCAGTTATTGAGAGATGTAAGCAATGTTTTCCCAATGTGTAGGCTCTGTTTGTGTTTGTATGCACCTCCACCTTTTGTTTTTGGGGGCCTCCTTGCTTATTTTTCCCATCATTATGAAATGATTCAGGAAAGGGTTTTTGGCATATTAGTCCCTCAAATCTAACCTAATTTTAAAAAAGCTCCTTAAATCTTTATAATTCCAACTAAATCCTTTGGATTTGAGGGACTACTATTTCAAAAACCCTTCAAGAAAATATATCTCTTTGTCTTACTTGATTTAGCTCACTTTATATGATCTCTAGTTCTATCTGCCATGTTCGGAAGAAGTATGCATTGGCATATCGATTGCTTTTTTATTTCAAACTTTGATCTCTATTGGATTATGATTTGTTACATTGACTGATAAGTCCATAATATATGGAGTTGATTATTTATGGGCCCTCCCGTAAGTTTGATGTCAGCTTAGAATATCCAACTTTAATCTTGGGAACCCAATAGAAATATGGGATTATGGGCTGTGATATGAAGTTTAATGTTATCAACTTCCAGTTCAAGTAAAATTGGTGTAGTCAGTATCATACATTTGCTCTCATTCATTTTGTTCATTTTCTCTCCTCTCACATGTATACTCCGTCGAAAGTAAAATCTCTTAAATTATGCGGTTTCCAATATTTTTCTTTTTCTGTTGCTCGGAAGGAGTCAAACTTATGATTTTGTTTGCTGGGTGTCTAAAATGCTGCAGTTCAAGGAGATGGGTGGCAGGAGTAGGCCTTCTGATGTCACTGTGGTACCTGAACGTGCTGTAGAAAAGAAAAAGGGGTTTGGTGAGTGGATGAACATATTGAAACCTGCCAATGAAGAGAAAGATCATTGGGTATAGCTCTCTTCCACCCCTGCGCCCTGACCTGACCATCTTCTCTTTGTTACAACAAGGAAACTCTCATATGATGTCTTTTGTCACAACAGTTTACAAGATTGATGCTCATGGCATGTAATGAGCTCGTATGCCAAGCAAATTATTAGGATTCATACAAGACTTATTTGCTCAAACCAAAAACTTTAAGCTGTCAGAAGAAAAGTATAGATTTGGTGTGGAGGTTGAGACAGTGTAATGTATAATTATGATTTAGGAACAGTTGTAGCCTAGAAAGCTAGAAGGTTACATTACTTAACTAAAACTGCAATCGTATAGTATATTTGACTCTAGGAAGCTTTACTGCATGCTTGCAAATCAACCACTTTTCCCATGCGTGAAATTTCTTTGTGCGATTCCTCCCACACTGAAATTCGTATTCGATTCTTTTGTCATTGATCAGGATGGTAGAAAATAAAAATAAGGCTTTGTACTCCCAATACTAATAAATTATTTGCTCTCTAGTTCCTTTTCTTGGAAATCCTTTTTGGCACTTCTATTTCCCAGGTAGTGCATCCTCTCTTTTTCACTATTAATCCTTTGTACTTTTGGTAATCAGGTTCCAGATGAAGCTGCTTCCAAGTGCACAGCTTGTGGAACCGATTTCCGCGCCTTCTTTCGTAGAGTATGTTTCCTTTAACATGTTATTTCACCCATGCTCCAGATTTTAGCAAGATGTGCTGCCTCTCAATGTACTCCTGCTGACTCACCATGTTACCCTTTCAGCATCATTGTAGAAACTGTGGAGATATATTCTGTGATAAATGCACCCATGGAAGAATTCCCCTTACAGCCGATGAGAATGCTCAACCTGTTCGAGTTTGTGATAGATGCATGGTATGTAGCTCACGCATTGGCTAAAGCTTGAATTGCATTGCTCTGCATTTTACGAAGAACTTATTTTTTGAGCAACATCATTCTCTGTAATGGAGTAAGTTAAAGAAACTAAAAACCTCAACTTATCCAGCGTTGGAGGCTTCCAGGTTGAATGAGATTTGAAAGAGTTGAATGAATGGACACTAATTTATGGCATAAACCTAGATGCTGTTAGTATCAAGTTTCTACTACTAGTTATATATATAGGGTGATGATCCATAGCATGCGTTGTCTGTGCAACTTTGGACAACCAACAATATATAGCCGTTCATCTGTGAGATGGACGACCAAGATTCAAAGAATTTTTGTTACATCCGGAAAAAAGAACCCCGATAACCGGGAAAAAGAACCCCGGAAGACACATACCCAAACGGGCCAAAACCACAATGAGCCGTCGCCACCCTCTCTATCTCTATCTCCGACCTCTCCGACGAGCCCACCTCCTCCTTCGCCTCCTCCTTGATAGTAAACAGACCCCTCGACGACATATCCTGCAGCTTCATCAGCTCCTCCGACACATTCACATTGATTTCAGCGTACTCTGACCGGACCCCTTGGTGGTGGGCCCACTGGGTTCGATACGGATTTGGTTGGAGTAGCGGCGACGGAGGATGAATAGGAGTTTGAAGACGAGGGCGAGGAAGAAGAGGGCGGAGAGTGAGGTGAAGATTGATTAGGCGGCTGCTGCTGCGGCTCTTTGGGGTTTTGGCCCGTTCGGGTATGTGCCTTCCGGGGTTCTTTTTCCCGGTTTCCGGGGTTCTTTTTCCCGGATGGGGATTAGTTTGGTTTTAATCCAGCCGTTCATTTTTCATATGGACGGCTGGCCTTTGTTGGCAGCGTAAGCTTACGCAACCAACATTGGTTGTGGACCATTCCCCGTATATATATATGTATGTATAAAAGTTTCTACAGCTAGTGAAATCAAGGTGATGTCCAACACATCTATCTAGTGCTCATTGCTTTTTGAGGAGTAAGAAGAAACTCTTTCGACCAAATTTTGCTTTCCTCGAAGGAATAGATAGATTGTGTCGGAAATCTGCTGGTCTTGTTTGGTAGGCAGAAGTGACTCAGAGGCTTAGTCGTGTGAAGGAGGCTGCCAGTAATCCTGCATTGCAGAGTCATGAAGATCTTGCCAAGAAGCTCCAGGTAAGAAATGGTTTTCACTGCAAACTAAAAAATGTTCGTTCTTGCCAATCACTATGATTTTCTAGCTACAGCCTTTTTTTCTTTAAATTCTTCAGGTCTCGATATGCTAGTTTTTAACTGTAATTTTGTACTCCTCCTGGCCCACTCAGCAAATAAACCATGTTCCTCTGTTGTTACCTTTTCGATCATATCGTCTGCCTTGATTCCTGTCTCTTGTTCAGTTTGGTTTGAGTGAAAATTATATCGCTTAGCCATATTGATGATCAGAGCTTCTTTTTTTTGGGTATGGTGATGATCAGAGCTTTTTTTTTTGGTATGGTGATGATCAGAGCTTTTTGGTCTCTTGCTATTCTAGAAATAGTTAAGAATCATTCTTCGCTTTGCCGCTTGACCATCTCTTCATTTGCCAGTTAACCCTCATAGTTTTTATGAAGCCCACTTTCATATTTGAAACTGGACTGTAGCTGTTGCAGTCTATTTTCTTTTCCGTGGGGCCTTTGGCACTTATATTGCAATGCAACGGGGGTAGTATGTGTTATGTATTATGTGGTAGACTAGTTATTCCGGAATTTCTTAGTAACATATACTTTTGGGCAGTACCAATACTGGATGGTGAATGTAACACAAGTCCCTGTTTTTTAGGGAACTCGGGTGATTCCTGTGCCTAATTGACTTGTTCATGGTGATTATTTCAGGATGAACTGGAAAGAAACCACAGGGGTTCATCAGGTAATTCTTGCTTTCTGGTCGGCCTTGTTTCCTCATTTCTGTACACTGGATTTAAATTTAGCCGTGGAGATTTCAAATTGAGCCGCAAATGTGCTTCGTATTTCGTATGCTTAAGGCAAATCCAAAGGCTTCTGATTGAATTGAGATCTTAGATATAAAATGTAGCATCCTCACGCCATTCTGCCGTAGAGCTGGAAACTGTTTCCAAAAAAGACTCGAACCCAGGATCATACCTTTTTCTAACATTATCAATTCTGAATCCTTGGTGTGTTTAGCTTTCTCCTTACCTGATGTTATTGTTGCTAACAGGATCCAAGTCTGATGAATCAGGGAGACGCATGAAAGAAGTCGCATGTCCTACCTGTACTGTTCATTTACAGGTTCAAATTGTTATCTGTTGCTCAAACTTTTTAATGTTTTCTTCTGATTTTTTTATTTTTTTTTGCTTGGATCAACCTTTTCTCTTCTTTTTTTTTCTTTTTGGTGTCTCACTTCTCATCTTGGACTTTTTGGAATGTAAGCTGATGGTGAATAACTGCAGGTTCAAGTTCCTGCATCTGGTTCTGAGACGATAGAGTGTGGCGTCTGTCAGCATCCTTTCCTTGTGAGCGCTCATTGATGTTCTCAGTCTCTCCAAAGGTATGTTACCCTATCAAGTGCATACGAAGTTGTGTTAAATTAGCTTCTCTGGGGTTCACCTTGTCAATAACCATGAGAATCTCTTCATACGAAGTCATTAAGTGGTTTGGAGGCATATCATCCTTCTCGGTGTAGTTATTCCATCTTACATTTCCTTGGAATGACAATCTTCGCTTGTTGCGTTGTGTGCGATTGCGCCCCTTCCATACGGAATGCTGTATGTTATGAGAATGCCTGCACTGTGTAATCTGGTGCGATGCTGGTTTATTAGTGTCAGCCAGCAGTAAATTAAGTTTCTTTTGTGATCATATAGGAGATTGGATCCCCTTGTATTTTCCGATTTATTTGATTCTTGATCGTATAAAAATGACAACATCCTGCTTATGAATTTTGGAAAGGCTGTTTCCCATATGCTTAGACTTGAGTGTCAAGAAGGGTTGGTTTATTTGCTAGCAATCCTTCTCAGCTTCTCCTAATCATATGATTCAGGGTTCAATGCTCTCTCGAAGGATGTCGGAAAACAAATTTTATGACAGGAATAAGAATATGTATAACTTGAAGCTTTCTAATTTGTACGGTCGTTGGTTGTTTTGCTAGTATATTATCTAGTGTATGAAAGATATGATCATAGTTGTAGTCCATTGGTCATATAGACCATGGACCTCATGGTTGATGGCCAAACCCCACCCATATATTACACATTTCAACTCTTTGCTACCTTAAATGGCATCCTCCACCACAAATTAAACAGTTAACATGATACGTATACTCTATTGTGTCCCAAGCAAATTTGACTCGTTTATCTTACATGAACAGTTTCATTGATCTGTAAAGTTTAAAAAAGCAAGCGCCAAAGATGTGGCTTGTAGGTGGCGCCATGCAAATTGAAGCTGCACGTACCGTCATCATGTGACACCCTGTTATGAATTTCTATCGCACAATGACATTGAATCTTGCTCATACTTTTTACCCATATGTGAAGAAAACTTTGTGTTCGAGTATACGTGTTATGTATCTTCTGGTACTAACATTGAGTATATGGGCTCTACTGCAGTCAAGTGCTCACTTTGTCGTAGATATAAACTGTGTGATCGAGATTGTGATTGATGGTGACGACGAGAGACGTATGCAAGATACTTTTGTTGTCATCTCATGTGCTGGGTAAAACAAGCCGAGTTCAGGTCAGCTTGTTCATCCATTGAATGATCAGTTGTTCAAGTTTGCTCAATGTCAATGGTGGAGATGGAATCTCAACTCAATGATAACTTCAACTCTAGATCACAATCCAAATTTTGAGGATGGATTAGATGGATCTGATATAAGAATGTTCTAATTCTATAACAGGATGCAAAGTCAGGATTTCCTGTCTCAGCTCTCTCAACTTCAACCTCGGCGCCGAGCTAACTGTTATCGACTCAAACACTTTTCATGTAAGTAGTTGGTTTCAAAGCTGGCGTTCGAGCGTTTACCTTTTTTTCTTTTCTTTTTTTTTTCTCGAATTTTTACCATAATCAAACAGAAACGTTATTGGAATAATACATAACTTACATAAGAAAGTGAAACACAACAATGGAATAGAGACTTGATAGAAACTTTGAATTGGACAAGGCTGTGACTGTGCGAATGAAAAACTGAAGTCGTTTTGGATGCATGCAGATCCTCTGCAGTTGGTGTTTGGTGCCGTTGGTTGTTATCGGTGTTGTGTTTTTTTTTTTTTTTTTTCATTTAAAAAATATAAAAAAATATCAAAATCTTATTAAAAAAATATTGATTCTAAAAAAATACAATAAAAATTACTCCATAAAAAATTATATAATGAAAAAACAAATCCATAAATAAAATCAAAATCATCAAATAAATGTAAACCGTTGTTGTTGTTCCCTCATTGGCGGTGGGGGATCTCAAATCATTTTAGATTCGTTTGTGGGCTCCTACAGTCTCCTCCTTTATCATGAGACTTAAAAGGGTGGGGTCGTCTACTGTGCTTCGAGAGCTACACATCATGTTCAGTATACAGTCCCCTCTCCGTTCCGAAAATTATCAGTACGGCGAGTTATTACTCTCGGAACATCAGTGACATATGAACATCAATAATCTATTCCCAATCCGTGATAGAACAAATAGAGAGCCAAAGATGAATTATATGGAATCAGGTTATCGATGAATCATCATCGTCTAGGAACGGGAGAAAGACGACGATGGTGAAAGTTGCACACGTACAAATCCTTAAAGGATCACGAGCAAAACGACTACTGAATTAGCAACGGGGTCTTCGCAAGCTCTTTGAGGGGATTCATTGCACCCCTAAACAATGCCGCCAAAAATATTTGATAGTATTGGATGAAAGCATTTAACTTAGTCTATCAACAATACTTAAAATATACAATAGTTTTGAATACAATGATGTCTGATCATAGCACGCCGTACATCAAAGTTAACCCTTGACAAGCTTCTTCACTATCAACGTCGCCTATATATAACATGATGCAGAGTAACTCAAAACACGACTAGATGACTAGCCCGTGTGAATGATGACTCTTCACTGTCTAGATAGGTAGTTACACTCTGTGTAGCACCGAAAAGCCTATTGCGTAAAGTGCAACAGAAACTGTATGGTGAGGGTTTAATCAATCGCTACATTACACTAATTTTTAACTTCATAATTTAAAAGTCTGATCTGGTAACTTTTCATGTCAACATATGACAAACAAATCAATAATGGAAGCATAGATAAGTTAGTGTAACAGAAAGCAAAGCTTTGATGGAATGTATAGGCCTGAGGCCGTGTTTTAGTTTAATGGAATGTATGCCCTGTGCTTTGAAGTAAATCCTCGGCATGGTATAATAACGCGTCGTGTTAAAAGCCTTGTTTCCTAAGACGGTGTGTATGAATTACGAATTCCATTGATGGAGTTTTCTTTTTGTAATTTTTTTTCTCCATTACGTGCCATAAAAGAAAAGCTACTAAAAATTATCTATATATCATGTGCAAAATACCTTGCACCAATCATAAAAGATGTTTAAAGTTAATTTTGATCAACTTAAAGCTTGACGAATTAAACAAGACTTATACGTAGTCGAGTCTATAATTGAAGAATACATATGCTGGGAGAGTTTCCTCACCCTCGTAATTTTTGGCTCGATCCATAAGTGAACATTAAATAAAAAATAAAAAAATGGAAAAGTTGTAAAAAAAAAAAAATAACTCCAACTATCACATAAGCATGTGGTAGCTCTGCTCCTCTCTGTTCCCCCCTCACTATATATATTTCTCATCAGCACTGCAGCCCCTTCACTTCCATGCATGCAAATAGAACACAACCCAAACTTGATAGCCAATCATATACTCATAGCCCATTGGGTGATCTTAGACACAAGAAAACCTTAAACGTAGCTTTCTAGTTAACTCAATCATCGAAATGTTGCAAACTTCTTCAATGTGGCCGAGCTCATTGTTCATGGTAATGGTCATGGTAAGTATGACTACGACGGACGTCGTCGTAAGTGGCTTACGCATAGAGTTGCCACCAAACACGACAGTCACAGCCATCTTGGGATTTGGAGATTCGATCATCGATCCCGGAAACAACAATGGCTTGAACACTCTTATCAAGTGTAACTTCCTGCCTTATGGCAAAGACTTCAAAGGTGGCAATGTTCCGACCGGGAGGTTCAGTAATGGCAAAATCCCTACTGATTTACTAGGTTGGTTTCTTTAACTAACATCTTGTCATTCGTCTATATATGGGACATAGTTTTGGTTCCTACAACAGAGTACTTGCTGCTATAATATGTGCCTGAAGCCCATTGGATTTGTGCATCGATCAAACGTAGGAAATCTGTGTCGCATTTCCTTGTTAAACTGCGACGCAAGTTCATATGCTGAAAGCACAGGTCAAATGTTCTTTAAACACATTACAATAGCGAGTAGGCTGCTGCAACAGCATTCTGAATATATACACAAAGTATTAGACGTAAATGAATGCGATTTACTTAGATCTATGGTCATGAAGATGGTCTATAAAGAAAAAGAAGCTTAACGAGATAAGAGATTTATGATATTAAGTTAGTTTGTTCTTAGTGTACAAATCCGACATATACTCTGTGTTTTGATCCTCAGCCGCTGATGATCCCGGTTATAATGTTTATGATAATTGGGGGTTGTTCGAGTCGAATTGTTGATGTTACTTAGATTACATCTGTTCAAGGACTCAGGGTTATTTACTGTTATTCATAAAATCATAGTGAGGATTAATCAAGCTTAATATGTTGAGGTTATGTGGTGAGTTGGTTATCCACATTTGATATTTATGTAAAAAAAGAATATTTTAGATATGCGAACAACCCATAATCCACTAATCATAACTTTTGAGTTAAAATTATACTCAATTCACATTATATGTTATTCCGGTCCAATTTTGAGGTGTTGATTTTTCTTTTACGCTCTCTCCCTAAATCCCTACCTAACAAGAAAGCGAAATATACGTACATAAATCTATTATTGTTACATACAACAGAGAACCTATTTTCATATGAACCAAATTTAATTAATACTTTTATGACAGGAATAGCTAATAATACCACGATGCAACAGTGTTACTTTTCTGTTCCCAGCGTTTGGCTACCACAGTTTATATTTTCAGCAGCATGATTGCGCCATTAGGCCATTAGGTTTTGTCAATTCTAAATTTATAATAATCATCTGATATAAAATAATGAAAGACTGTTTGAGCCATGAAACTGCTGTTGTTTACCAATGAATATATATAAAAGAGCTGTTCCAAGGCAAAGGGAAAAAGAAAAATGCTGCAGTAGCGGTCACAAATACCTGTTGTAAGAGTGTGTTAACCACACATAATTTTTGAAAATTGATTTTTGAGATTTTCAAATTTTTCTATTTTAAAAAAATTAATGATGATATCATTGGACAGCAATTTGATGGATGTTACCGTAACACCCACACTAAGCCTCAAAGGGAAATTGTAGTAAGTTGAGCAGTTGCAATCATTTACCAAGAATAAAAAAACCTAAATTAATATTTTTTTTGTCCTAATATAATTATAACATTCATTTTATATACGTAAATTTAGACTTATTCTTTTTTTTTCAATTATAATTTTTAACCACACAATCTTTCTTTTTCATCTTTTTTAATTTTTAACAACACAAAATCATTTTTACAAAACGATATAATAATTTTGGGACGAAGATAGTAACTCATTAACCGTAAACATCCAGGGACCAATAAAAAGATCAAAACTAATGATACAAGCCTTATGTATATCCTAAGAAAAAACTTAAATAGTTTGATAATATTATCTATATATATATTAATGAGTTACATCTTCTTTTTTGATAATCCATCATTTTAGAATTTGTAGTTAAACTCTTGACGTGGAGAATTGTTGGGACGTGTGACCACCTGAAGAACTATACCAATGAGGTCAAAACACATTGAAATGACCACTGTTGGTCTGTGGGGTCAGTTCTGAGGCAAGAAAGCGATTCATGATAGTGACCCAACAACAAATATTGATCGGGGCGTTACACCTTACAGCAACACTTGTACTCCCTCCATTCAAGATAAATTACAACACATTATTAAATTTGAATGTCTCACATAAATTACAATACTTCTAAATTAGTAAGTTTTTGTGTGTCAAAGGTCTAAAATGTCCCTAGCTTATACTTCCTCCGTGTCATATATCATGTAATGATTTGATCCGGATCGATTTTGCATATGTGTGTTGAATTTAATATATTTTTATTAATATATTATGGTTTTTTATGATGATGGTGGATTTGATTTGAATGAATAAAAAAAATAAGGAAGAAGGTAGTAAAGTGTTGTGGGATATTATGGTTATTTTAATATATAATTATTTTTAAATAAGAAAATAAAGTTAGTGTTTTAAGATTTATTGGGCGATCAAAAATAATAAGTGTTACAATAATTATAAAACGTATGAGTATCAAATAATATTCTTCATCATTATTTTTTCTCTTTCTATACATCCTTACTATTCATACTTTATCTTATTCATTTCTTCATCCACTCATAATTACTATTCATCCATCTGTTATTCCAAATAAGGACATATTGATAAAAAATACTCCCTTCGTTTTATATTATAGGTAATACGTTAATTCAGTACGCGATTTTATGTGTGCATTGAATTTGTGCGAAATTTAATGAAAAAAGAATATTTAGTTAGTGCTATTGGGGTTTATTGTAACAATATGAGAGAAGATAGTGGGTGTATTGTAATAAATGATGATTACTTTGATATTTTTTCATGCGAAAAGGATACCAAATGAGATATGTTGTATATATTTTACAACGGTCAAATAGATAAATATTATATATAATATGAAATGAAAGGAGCAACAAAGTCAATCAATCTTTTAATAATTGTATCAAATCAATACATCACAATTTATGTGGGATGGAGGAATATCTTATGAACTCGCTCACAAAATGTCTTACATATATATGAACCTGAAAAATATGTGTGTCGTTTACATACACAACGAGCATTTCATCCTAAGTCAAATTTTTGAACAGAGTTGGTTTTTTTTATATGATTTGAGAATAGATATAATATTATAAGATAATGAATTTGTGTCTCATCTTTATTGTGTGTCAAAATTCATCAACTATATAATATCAAAATAGAGAGATTGATTCATGGTGTTCTCGATCTACCTGGCCACATGACAACAGGGAGCCCGTTCAGAGCTTAGCAAACATTTTCAATCTGTTAGATTTCTGTATACTGAAATCAGTACTTGCAATCTGGTCCAGATTTCACTGATCTGATCATTAAGTACTCGAAAAGTTAATAGCCAGGATCATGGTTCATGGGGTCTGAATGCTGGTGAATACAAAGCACACGGCTAACGAAAAATAAATTAATGGTCCATAATTAATTCCTCCTCATGCACCTCTGACAAATCAACATAACTGTGTACAGTGTAGCCATGGTCTGTCTCATGGACCATATTCAACTTCATGTTGATAATTAATCATTGTTCAACCGTTGCTGGCAAGAAATATATTTTTCACTCTATATGTAAAGAGCTTCCATATGTGTAGCAGATACCGTTTACATTTTTAGTACCTTAACTATACAAAGGCTTTAGGATTACCTGGGTAAGACTATATATCTTGTGTTTTACAAATCCTGTCTATGACGAGAATACTTGGGTTGCAACTATACAAAGGAGAAAAGAGTGTGATAAGAGCGTATGACCATCGCTGTAATTGTAATGTTCCTATCAGGTAAGATTGACTGAATTGTTTACTGATGTATTCCACATTAATTCCCTAGTTGGTACATTATCTCAATGCTTGTTTCAAATGAAAACTGGGCAATCTGACTTCTCCTTAGCATGTTTGCGATTGCTGTAAAGCTTGATTAATTCCATTTCATTATCGCAGCCGAGGCACTGTGTTTGAAAGAGTACGTTCCGGCCTATTTAGATCCCAACCTGCAGACGGAGGAACTTTTGACTGGGGTGAGCTTTGCCTCTGGCGCTACTGGATATGATCCTATGACTTCAAGGATAGGCGTACGTAGTACTGGTCTTTTCTCTAGCATGACATTTGTTTTTGACATAATTAATCACTAAAGTCCTTTTTGGCCAAATGTTTTACCATGACAAATGCAGTCAGTTATTCCACTATCAGATCAGATAGGTATGTTCCAAGAATACATAAAGAAGCTGAAACGACTAGTTGGAGAAGACAGAGCAAATTTCGTCATCGTAAACAGCATAGCATTAGTCGTAGCAGGAAGCGACGACATTGCAAACACGTACTTTGACACTCCGTTCCGAAGGAGAGATTACGATGTTAACTCCTACACTGATCTGATGTCTAACTCTGCTTCTTCCTTTATCCAGGTAGCTTCTATATATGTTTCTACGCATTCTTGTCCTACAACATCGAATTTCATGAAATGTACAGTATCTGATCTCTTGGTCACTAATGGAATATCCATGTACTAGGATTTGTACAAGCTAGGAGTACGTAGGATGGCAGTATTCAGCGCGCCACCAATAGGTTGTGTGCCGTCACAGAGGACCATTGGAGGAGGCGTCCAAAGAGTATGCGCAGAAAACTACAACGAAGCTGCAAAATTATTCAACTCAAAGCTGTCATCTGCTCTCGACACCCTCAGCACTAGACTCCCGAGTTCTAGGCTTGTTTACATTGACATCTACAATCCGTTGCTTGATCTTATACAAAATCCGAGCAACTACGGTAAACATATACATATGCGCATACGTTTTGTTAGTTTGTTTTTATTTGGTTAACTTCTTGATATCTGTTAATTTTTGTTGATTTTAGGATTTCAAATAGTCGACAGAGGGTGCTGCGGAACAGGTCTACTAGAGGTGACAATACTATGCAACCAGATGGACAATGTGTGCTCCGATTCTACCAAATACGTCTTCTGGGATAGTTACCATCCTACGGAAGCAGGATACCAAATTCTCATGGACCAGATTGCGAAAAAATACATTAGCAGCCTCATATAAGCATATCTATATTTCTTACTGTTCCATTAACGCTTACTCTACCATTCTTACGCTTGTCTTTTATGTCGAATTGTTGAAAATTAAACGTGAAGCATGAACTCAATGTAAGCTACGCACATAGGAGGAAATGCTCCTCTGTTTGGGGCAGCAAGCTATCTAAACGGCATTCTGTATACAGCTTTCGATTCAAGATTCTTGTATTGAATAACCAACAGTGTTCTAGCACATTGTATTCATTGTCGTGCATTGGCTTGTCTGGTAGTGTTCCTTTATTCTTTCTGCCACATTAGCCCCATACCAATTCAGCTGTTTGATTTTCGATCTCAAAGTTCTTTCGTATCACTCTTACTCGCTCTGTCACTACAGACAGGTACTAATGCTTAAATGTTTTTTCAAAACAGTGGATTTCTCTTCAATCAATCAGGCTCACTTGAATGTTTGTTAACTGAAGTGTCTAAACTAAATGATTCTATAATACCGTACTAGGCTCCCAGCCCAAATGCTTGTATATATGTAATCTCATGCAAGAAAAATAATTAATGAAAGCAAGGCTCTGAAATGGGAATAGGGAACCTGGACAATATCTGCAGGAAACCGCGAGTTTGCAGACGAGCATCACTTCAGTGGCCCAAGTAAGGAAAAAATAGAGATTACGACAAACGTCGGATGAATCATTGACAGACGCTAACAAGCATCAGATAGGCCGTGTCTCTTCCAGAATGAACATTTCAAAGTTGGAGGTCGATCAGACACAACCAAAGAACAACACGGATGAGGGCATGCTGGTATAAATCATGCCTTACAAGTCCAAGCATCTTAAGAAACTCAACATGCACCCATACCGAAACAATGGATTGAAGAGTTTCAACTTCTCTTCCAAAGACAACTTCTCTACATAACATTACATCCTAACTCGGCCCCTGATGCGGGACACAGCGCATCATCAACCTATGAGCATTACCGACACATCATTGGGGATATGCTGAAGGTTGAGCAGCAGGAACCGCCGCCATGGCCCCATAATCATACAATGCATACCCAGCAGTAGCAGAAGCGGCAGCCCCATAATCATATGAAGTATAAGCAGGCTGCCCTTCATAAGAAGCCGGTACACTATCCATCGGCAACTGGTAGTACTGCTGTGAAATGGAAGCAGAAGCCGGGATGTGAGGTCTGCCATAAGTTGAGTCGTACGCCGTTGGAGCAGGAGGAGCTGCATAGGCGCTCGGAGTAGGATAGTTGTAGGGTCCTCCAGCATATCTTGGGACAGGACTTTGATGCGCATGAGGAGTGGGTATCCGTCGATCATAAGTAGGATAGGGGTCAGAATATTTTGGGACCTTGGATAGACGAGAGTGTGGAGCGGGGCTTCTGAAGCGACCACCACCTGAACTCTAGGACCGTTTGCTAAAAGGCTTGTTGCTACCGCTATCACCTGAACGATTCGATCTCTTTTTTGATCTGTCTTTCTCCAGCTTCGCCAGGAGATTCCTCAGGTTCTTGAGGCGGGGGTACTCGTGCTCTATTTTGTTTTCTTCTACACATTTAATCACAGTCCTCAGGGATTGAAGCTCCAAGTTGTCTGATTCTTCCTGAAACAGCATCCTATGATAAATAAGAGTGTGATCATGTGCCACACACCATAATATAAAGATATACTCTCAATATTATGAATCGTTTACTGCAAGCTTGAATTCTTGATAAAGATGCCTGCTCAACAAGGTATTAAAGCACTTGTGATAGGTGAGATAATCCTACAAAACCGGTAAATTTTAATTACACTGTATGTGATGGTTCAGAGAATTTTTTACAATTCAAGTTTATGAGAATAATTTGGTAGAGAAATTTAAAAATTAAAATGATAATCAGCATTTTCAAATGGGCATGAACTGTTCCCTGTTTAATCAACCAACTTATCGCAGCTACACAACATATAAGGTTAAAAAAACAATCTCTAAGAATACAGTATCCTTGAATTATCTTCAGAAAAGATGAAGATTTTCAAGGCGTTGGTTCTTTTTAACTTCACAGCTTGAGAAGGGAAACAAAAGAAAGAAAGAAAAAGAACAAAAAAAATAATGCAAAAAAAGGGATATGACTAAAATATTTGTGGGTGCAGAGAGTCAATTCTTTCACAAATTTCCTCGAGAACAAGAGAAAGGAAGTTCACATACCACAGCCGCCACACTGTTCTTTCCATTGGTCAACATGTTTGTCGCATTTGTTTTGGATCTGCGAAGATATGAATTCAGCAACGTAACAGGAGGGAATTTCTTAGTCAGGTCACATGATGCCGCAAAATATACTGCTTCGATCTCCTTGTTTTTGTTCATCCACTCTTCAATTACACCTGTAAAACAGAAGATTGGCGGAAAAGTTCAGCCAGAAAACAAATAAGAGAATGGGTTTAAAGAAGCGGTAATGGAGAGAGCTCGCTATTTACTGAGCACAATAATCATGGCATAAGCAAAATTCTGGAGGTAGTACAATCAAAAGCAGCACTGCAGCAGCCAGAAACAACAAGAGATGGAGTATAAACTGCTCAAGTACTCTAAGCTGACTATTGAGGATAAAACCTAATGACAGAAAGCAGAGATCTAAAGATGGTGCTAAAGATGGAGTGCATAGATAAAAGCAGGAGAATAGCAGCCAGTAATAACCGGAGTGCAGACACCTAAGATGGAGCTCGAAAATACTGATAAATGAAGGCATGTAGAGATCCACAGAGCGAAAGAGATAAAGAAAGCAGTATAAAGAGCAAAATGTGATAGTACTGTTGCGAAAGGGAAAAGTGTGAAGGCGGGAAGAACAGATGCTCAAAGAGATCTACAGGATAGTATCAAAATATTCGGTACTAAATGTGGAAGACACGAACAAAATCGATGATAAACCTTCTCCGAACAGGTCATCGCATACGATACAAAATCAAGACTTTTCTTTGGTGGAGTGGAGATTGATCACAAGAAGAGGTCGTTGGGATCCTAGGAATAGAAGTTGGATATATATATAAACAGGTAATTCTACAAAAGGCAGGGAGTGGGTAACTACAATGTCCTCATTGAGAACTTTGCCAACAGAATAGGTGAATCACTAGTTGGTCATCTGAGCTCCTCATTCATGGGAAAGATCACAAGCAGCGATGATATTCAAATGTAAAGAGCTTAGGATCAAGCAAGTTAGGACCTTATTCCTGGGTTCAGCACAAATTTAACCAAAACCAATATGCAAATTATTCGAAACCCTAAACTGAGCTCGATATAAACAAATATACCAACAGAAACAACGCAACAAACCTTCCATTTTATCCCCAAACACAGGCCCATACAACCTTGCATAATCCTTCCTCTCCGCGAGCTCCATCACCAACATCTTCAAGAAACCCTCATCAAACCTATCTGTTATCCCAAACCCGATCATCAAATGCAGAAATATCGCCGCCTCAGCTGCCCCACCACTCAACCCGTCCCCCTTCTCCCGTACCGTCTTCTTCCACTCTTCCACCAATCTCCACGCCCTCTCCTCGCAAACAGCGGCCCCTCCCCACCCTCCCCTCTCCTCTTCAACTCCTCAGCAGGAAACGCCCCACTAACAACCAACCCGCACGCCCACCGCCTATGCGCCAACTCACTACTCCACCCACCCATCGCCGCCTTCTTCTCCACCACAAACCCCTCCACCGCATCCAGCACCAATCTCACCGGATCAACACACTCGTTAATCGCGTTCCCCGATTCGCCCCTCAACGCCCCCGATTCCTTCCTCTTCGCCATCAAAAGCCTCACCAATCCATCTGAATCCATCCTCCTACAATCCCCCTCAAATTCTCCACCCAATCACCACCATTGGATCCTCCTCTCCCCTTCCCTTCCAATTCCCTCAATGTGGTTTCCCTTTTGGTCTCGATATCGGCCCTCAGGTACGATTCCCGATGCGAAAGGGAGGATTCACAGAGGGAGAGGGAGGAGGAAGAGAGGGAGGTTAGGGCTTGGTTTAGGGTTAGTGTTTTGGAATCGAGGGAGGAGAGGGTTGTTGTGAATTGGACGGTTAGGGTTTTGTAGAGGTCTGTTAGGGCTTGAAGGAGGTTGAGCTGCGTGTCGAGATGGGAGAAGTAGGTGTCGATTCGGCCGGCGGCGGCGGCCGGCGGTGATGTTGCCATGGCGGGTTGGGTGTTGTGTGGAGGGAATGGTGGTGCTGTGTTTGTCTCAAGTGACATAAAGGAGATTGAGTAAATTTTGTTATTGTCAAACCCGGTTTACGATGAAATTAATTGTATTTTTATTGTATTGTTTCAAATAAAATTAAATTCATAATTAAATTATGATGTTTGATATTATCGAAATAAAATTCGATCCACATCAAATATTGTTTTTCACGAATATATGTTGTGAATACTAATTATGATTGTTTAAATCAAATACATTAATTGTAATGTTAAAACAATATTCACATGTTATTTAGATATGAAATTGCTCAAGTTGTGAGCTTAATATTGAAAAAGCAAGGGTCACAATTTGATTATGAAAGAAAAAATCAATATACAAACTATTATCTTTATTATACTTATATTATAAATAATATTTTTATGATAAAAAAATTATTTCTTAGCGTTTCTAAAAATTTCAAATCTAGTTAGGAGGAGATATTTTTGTACGAGCAAGTTATCCCTTATTGACCTTAATCGGTATTCCACACATACTAAAGATAAGCATATAATCGTATGATGTAATCCACAATCTTCAATAATTGACTTGGATTTCTTCATAATCTATTATTCTACACAAGGGTTGCTCAAGTGTGCAGATATAATTGGATAAGGCTTATCTTATCTTCTCTTAACACCAGTTATTAGCCTTTGCCAACATGGAGCTTCTTATGAGTCATTACTTTATCGTTCTGTTATCAAAACTAAGTAGTTTCCTCATCGTATCTCGAAACGTACACACATATATATTTTATATTATTTTAAATAAAAAATATAATTTTTTTTCGTATTGAATTAGTTTGAAGTACTAAGTTACATAATAATTGATATTTCATAATAAATTATAAAAAAAATGATTTTAATAGTTTTTACAAACGTGTCAAGTTTTTACATCAAAACACATGCTAAATCAATTAGTTTGTATTTTTTTATGAAACAGAAAGAAGTATATTTTTGGGTTACATATATCGTTGGATTATAAACATAAACAGGGGAATCATTTTAAAACACAGCTTAATTTCTCAACTGATCTTTTTATTGTTGATACACTTATCAATATACATATACATGATTATCTACTACCATGATTCGCGAAGTTGGCTCGCATTTATAGGATCGATCAGCAAATCTGCTAGTCCTTCTGTCCGACGGAGGACTTTGATCGACTCATCGACGACGGCGACGACGACGGCGTCAACGACAAAGACTTCGATCGATGAAACCTGCACCGGAAAGAACCAGGGTGCTTGGTGGGCGAGCACAAGCACTGTCCTTTCGATGGACTCACGGGCGGTGTGCCGGATTCTCCGTTGCTGCTCCTAGGGGACGTGATCGTCACGCCACCACCGTTAGAAGTCATCATTATGTTAACTTTAGTTTTTTTGTTGTGCTGAGTGTAAAACCAAGTAGAAATGGGACATTGGTTTGTATATATAATGGGAAATGATGGGAGGAAGATTATTTGTCTTATCCATATGGGCTTGGAGTGTGAGGCTACGAAAGAATACACAGCATATTGTAAGAATTGGTCCATGATGATGGTGATGATGATTGTGCCATTTGTCACTATTTGTGTATGATTGTGAGAGCCAACCAAATGCCGTGGTCTGCTTTCATTTGCTGCAGATTAGATTCCTACCAGTATAGTGAAGATGACTCAGATGACTCAGATGACTCAGATGACTCAGATGACCAGATGATTAGATATTATATCTTGCCTTGCCTTGGCCTATTTAGTTTTTTTACGGTTTTTTATTTTATTTTTTTCGTTTTATAAATTGGTGTAATCAAAGAGTTTGTTTTTATTTTTCATACAAATAAAAAAGAAGCAAAATAAAAAATCAAAAAAAAAAAAAAAGCTTTTCAATTTCTTTTTTTTTTTTTTTTTTTTTTTTTTTTTTTTTTTTTTGAGAATCAGCAGCAATTGCAAAGTACTCACATTTACATTTCTATATTGGTTGGTAGCTTAATCTTCATTGGTATATTTACATATTTGGTGTTGGTCTAGTATACGAAGTTTGTAACTCTCATTGTGATCAAATATGTTGGGTGCTCTTTCTGAGTTGGGCTGCTGTCATTGTTATAATTTGCGGGTACAACGCCTTCTACTTGTTAGCTGCATAATATTTTTGGGGCACGCTAGCTCATCGACATCAGGACACTGGACAAGAATTTTCACTCACGTTGATTTTGAAATGATTGTTTTACCTCTGTGTATGCAACATTGACCAATGTGAATGTTCAATGTGAAAGTTTGTACATGTTCCTTAGGAGTCGGGGTTAATTCTTGGGGAAGTGGTGTGGAATCCAATACATGGGACTGTTTTTTCAGGTGCTTCTTGGCGACATGGGAACAGCAAAAACAAGCTTGGTTACGAGATTTGTCAAAGGGCAATTCTTCGATTACCAGGTTATATTAGATACATAATGAATCACGTTTTTATCTGTTTTAACCTTTTTCGCGATCATATGGACTCTGAATATGAGCTGCAGGAATCCACAATAGGAGCAGCCTTCTTCACTCGGGTTCTATCTCTGAATGAAGGGACAGTAAAATTCGACATATGGTATCACAGTTTAGCTCCTATGTATTACCGTGGTGCAGCCGCAGCTGTGGTGTATGTAGTTTCCTTAAATCTCTTCACCTGATCGCCTATGCATATCATATGAGGGAACTAAATAACTTAAGACGGGGACTTAATATCTGAAGTAGGATTTTTGCATTATCATAGGCTCATATAATCCTGTCGTTCATGATTGGGTGTAGGAATCGTTTGAGGAAGCAAAAAAGTGGGTGCAAGAACTGCAAAGACAAGGTGATTAGTGTCTCCTTTGTTTTAGAAATTTGTTGCTTTCTTTATGCTCGCGTAAACCCTTGTCTTGTGTCGATTTTTCAGATGTCATACATGAAATTAGTCCTGCTGCTCCTGCAAAACATTCAACCTATGCTCTTTCTTATATATATTATGTCTAATAGTCTCTCCTCTATCATATGTGCTATATCAGGAAACCCAAATATGTTTTCAGGATTGGTGGGAAACAAAGCAGATCTTGATACAAAGAGGAAGGTGAACCCTAAGGTAATGTAATTTTCTGTGAATGTCTGGCCATTGTTCAATTAGGCCAAGGTGTTTAATACTGCTGTCGCAGATAGATAGACTAGGTAGTAAGTCCTGTCTGGTTTTTCTGGTTGATATGATGCAATTTATCGGGTCTTTTTTTTTATATTTTTTTATTTTTGATAAAGCCCGTCATGGGCAAGTTCATTGTCCCATATCCAAATAACAAATATTGAGTACACGTAGAGGGGGTTCGAGGTACCATGACCCCAAACGAGAGCAATCTGCTACAAAACATGCTAGCTCATAAGCTGCTTTATTAGCATCTCTACTCCACCAGGAACAAAGAACTGTACTAAAGGATCTCATATGCTCAACACAATCGTCCGCAATACTACCTGCCAGTGAGAGGTCTCCAGCACCCGAGTTGAGCATGTCCACCAGCTGTTTACAATCTGATTCTATAATTACCTTCTCCAAACCAGCTCTCCCTGCAATTTTGAGCCCATGTTTCACTGTCGGTGCTTCGCCAACTAGAGGGTCTAGTGAATAAGCTATATTCTTGCCCGACGCTACTATAACTTCGCCCATACGAGATCGTGCCCTTATCGATGCATCCACATTCACCTTGACATATTCCATCGGAGGAGGGGACCGCTTGAGGGTCGTATGATCAGTAAGTGGAGGAGCTGCCATGTGTCTGACCTCTTTCGACACCTTTTGCCCTTCGATATTCACGAACAAAACGTTTGGTCCGTCGAGCTACCAGGTTAGCTGGCTTCTTCTGCAGCGACGGTATCTGAGGAGGATATCGTGGTAGAGCTTTCACCTTTGATGAGCTGATGGCGGCTGAGTAAGAAAGAGCAATAAAGCTCAGCTAGTAGCACCAGGACAAGGCAAAACACAATGGCAAGGCTGGTTACAGTTACCAGTACAGTTACTCCCACTATGGCCTCGGATGTCCCGTTCATCTCGCTTTTCGCTTGCTTCTGATACTTCTTTCTTCTGTACTTTTCTCTCGCCCTCTTCTCTTCACTCTAGGGATCTGTTGGAGTATCAAAGGAAAGGAGCAGTAAATGAGGGCTGTTAAAAGGAAAGCAAGGGCCATTTGCATAGTCTTTTGGCGGGATGAAATCATAAATGTTGGCTTCGGATAATGTGGGCCAGCTTCGAAGGGGCAAAGTGGTCACTATATTCAGTAACATAATCCCTGCTCAGAAATCGATTAATTTTTCAGCAACTAACATAGCACACATGAAAAAGCAAGACATACCTGTATAAGATGTAGATACAGCTGCATAAACCAAGGACATGCATCAAGACCAAAGGGTTATTTACAGACCGCGGTGCAAACTGAGCTGATCCTTTCGGAAAACTCCCCGAATTCTACAAATTTACAAGGAACACTGCTTGCATGGTCACGTGAAAGCAAGACTACAGAAGAATACACGAAAGACAAATTATCATAAACGGGCAAACTGTAATTTCACAATCAAATGATCACTAACAAGTCAAGAGAGGTCGTTTTGGGTTTTTTCCCCGATCCGTATACACATGATGACGAATTGAAGATAGTCATTTCCAGAACAGCTAAAGCATTGCTTCCGCATACAATGGACCGGGCGTCTACATAATGTTCATATCAATTACAAGCTGCTGATAAACTGGACAGCATCAGAGGCGATTTGGGAGGTCCAATTAACCGCAGTTCCGAGAAAAAGCTCCCAGAACAAAAGATCCAAGGTGAGGACGGACGAAAATATTACAAGTGCAAGAGTCTGGTATCGATTCAAAGGCCAGCCAGAGAACTCGGCCATCCTCCTCAGAAATGGGTACGAAGTGCTATCTAGATCCCGCTTTGTTATCGACCATGCTGGGATCCACTGCACGCTTGAAGGGACTAAGTCAAACTCTTCCCTTAAACGTCGCCCCATATCGGGCATGTGGCCTCCCCCGTATAGAATGGCTATCTTATTGTTTCCTGCATCAATCGCGCTTCTAAGTGCATCAGTTGCTGCTTTGTTCCTCTCACCAACGATGACTGTTTTTGCTTCATCTTCGAGCACTTCAGTAATACTGCAATAAAACTTCATCTTTCATTGCAGGATTTTGATAAATCTTAAGAAATTTCCTATATAAAACATGATTGAAAACGAAAACCACCACTTCACAGTTTGCAGCATGGCATACCAGAAAAAATTGCAAATCTCAAGCCTAGGAGGTTAATCATTCAATCGAATATGTCACTATGTGAAATAGATATTGATACGGCTAACCAGGTCCAGTCATCATCCTATTGTTCTATGTTTATAAAGGCTAGTAAAAATCAGCCTCATGTGAGTCATATCAGTTGAAGGGGTTCATCACATTGAACTGTCAGATGCATTTAGTATATATGACTATTCATGCATGTAGAATTCCAGTTGCACGACCATACAAAGCAGACACAATACAAAAGACCCAAAAAAAAAAAAAAACTGATGCAAGGAAGACATTTCAATTGGCCAAGCAGGTTTTTTGAGTAAAACTGGGGATTCAAATAAGAATCTGTGAAACTGGGATTACACTCCGAACTGCAGAATGTGCATGGATCAAAATCATAAGAAAAGTCACGGCAGGGAACTACTACAGAATAGTGGAAATCATTCCCAAATATCATGGCAAACTCCAAAGGAAAGCTTGCCCCCTTCTTCAGCAAAAAAAGTATCAGCACTATGCATAAATAAAAGAATGAACCAGAGAATCCTTACTCAGATGCAATAAGACGCTTTGCCAGAAAAAACTTCAAAGCAGCAGCAAGATCAAGCCTAGACAAGGCCTTAAACTCGGGATAGTCAGTTACTCGATCTCCAGCATCTGCACAGACACCTTTGATAAGGACAAGCCAAACAAGGGGCATGGGAAGCACTCGAGAAGCCCATAATAGCTTCGATTTCCAGGGGCCAAGGTTTTCAGGTATTGAAGCAGGTTGCAATATTTCTTCTGCTGATCGAAGAGTCATATCTCTTGCAAGTGTCATCATACTCTCCCCTTTTTTCAGCTGCAAAATCAGATTACTAGTTACAGCGACGATGCAAGAATGCATGGAAGGATACACCTATGAGGAAGCTTCTTAATGCTGAGAAAAAGTGGAGACAAAAACATAAATACAGTTCATCAACAAAAAGAGGAGCTCTGTTCATCAAAACAACTACCAACAAATCTAAATCACAATCCATAACAGAACTAAAGCAACGGATGCACTCTCAAGAATGATTTGCAAGTGAGAAATGATAATAGTAACTTTGAACTCCATGCCAATACAGAACAGAAAAGAATCATTAGCTTGGATCAGGCTACAATAAGCATGCAAAAGTGTACCTGTTGGGCCTGAAAGGTCTCGAAATCCAAGTCAGCATGATAAAAATTTCCTGCTTCGAAATTGAGACCATCCAACTGAAATTCAAGCGACATGAGTCGAGCCATCTGTTTCTGTACAAATCCAAGAATGCTAAAACCCTGTGTGCGTGTACTTTTAAGTCTTCTAGCTGCCGTAAAACCTTTATCGTTTTCTAAACCCTCCTTGCTAATGACCATCTCGAAAAGAACACAATCATAGGATTCGAGTTGCTTTTGAAGCGTGTCAAAGTACCTGGATGTGAGTACACAACATGATTAGATAATGGCCTGGTAGAATCTACATAAAATGATTACTTTTCTAAACCCTACCCAAGATGCACAAGAGGCAGAAATATGAGGAGGATTGGAGGAGGATGAAGAAACCAAAAGGAATCGAGAACCACTGTTACTTCCGCCATGGAAAAGGCATCCCTTTGTTACAGACAACAATAGCCATTGTAGAGAAACACACAACTATTCAAATTAACTTGATCAATAAGCATGATTCTGTCATGTTAACACTATAAACTTGATCAACAAGCATGATTCTCTCAAGTTAACATTATAAACCTCCAAAGCTCTCAAACATGTATCACCACAACAACCTTAGAACTCCGAAGCATTCATAGAGGCATTGTGAATCATATTACCACACAAAACATTTCTCTCCCTCGCCCACATTGCAGGCATCTCTCATTTCACTAACACCAAATCCGTTCAAAACTCTCACCCTTCCCACAAAAGAAGGCACAGGATATCGATTTCCCAACCTAAAAAGCTATGTCACACATGTTGAAACCCTCAATCTCTTGCTTCTAAACTAACCCTTTTCGAGTAGCCGAGCCCCAAAGCTCAGAAACAAACACATCCTCTCGACACATAACAACTAACAACAAGAACAAAAATTAACAAAATCCTCTCAACCCAGGTTTCCTGTAATGTACAGGGTCTTGGGAGGGCCAGATGTAATGCAACACACATAACAACTAAACATCAACAAAATCACCATCATCCTCGCTTACTCCTTATCCGCTATATGAATCGTCGACACCAAATCAACCTGCACAAAACACAAACCACAAAATCAATCATCAAATCCCACTTCTCAGTCCTCTCATCATCCATAGTCAAATCAAATCACACCGAATGGAGTCGAATCCCTCGCTTACCTTCAAGAAAGGCCGGAGGATCGACCACGGGAACCGCTTCCGAAACCCAACCACAGCCGTCTGCAGCTCCCCTTCCCCCTCTCCGCTTTCCCCGCCCCTGAACCTCAAGTAATCCGTCGCGGATTTGCTCTCCAAAAAATTCGCCGCCGTTTCGTTCTCCGAGATCGGTGCTCTAAAGGAATTGGAGGCGCGGGGAGAGATTGGTTTCCTGAATCTAGGGAAGGAAAGGGGACAGGAACGAAGAGGAAGATGGAGAGAGTGGTGGTGACGGTGGCGGAGAGGGGCGGCGGTGGAGGTGGTGGTTGTGGTGGAGGGCAGGGAGAGGGAGAGGGAGTGAGAGAGCATTGTGGGGAGGATTGGACAAAAGAGGAGAGGGGAGGGTGAGGAAGGGGAAGAGGGAGTGGTGACTTGGTGGTTTCTTGAACGGTAGAACCAAGATCATCAACATGGGAGGGAGGAGGAGGAGAAAAGAGAAGAGAAAATATCTAAACAGGTCACTTCATGTCTAAAGATTGTACACGTGTTTTACGTAGAATATTCATGTTAGATATATTATTATAAAATATATGAAAAAATAAATGATATTGAAAAAATAAATTAAAATACGTGTAGAAATTATAAGATAAAAAATAATACATAATAAATCTGTAAATATAGATAATTTTTATAATATGTTATAATTTTTATAGGTAAAATAGGATATAATGTGATGTATTAAATGATAAAAAATCGAGAAATTTTTTTTAGTATATATTTGATGTGAATGTTTTTATTTTTTCCTTTGAATAAAACATACATTTTTTATATTGATTATTTATTTTGATGAGATTCATTTTATTATTAAACGACATAAATATGATTTTTTTTATGATTTAGATTAAGATAAATAATGTATCATTAGTATTTAATTTTACAATTCGATAGAAAAAAAAATTTCATTTTAAAATACATAAAAAAATATTTGATCGTATAATAACACTAGTCAAGTTCAAGAAACTATTAATTTAATGAAAAAATTATTATATTTTTTATGGGATAGATCAATAGAGGAAGTGTCAAATTAAAGACTATTTGATATAAATAAATATATCTGCATAATTTGATCAAGTGTAAAGTGATATGTTAATGTTATCTCTATTTTGTTTTTTTAATGCTCTTGGTCTTAAATATATAGAATTTATAATCTTAAATTAGAAAAAGAATGAATTATCAATAAGTCAATTATATTGATTTTAAAGGTGTTTAATATGGCTTATCAAAATGTTGGAATCTAGATTCAATAATACAATTAAAAATCCAAAATCAAATCAATACATCATATCAAATAAAATAGTTATTAAACCAAAATATTTTGTTTAAGAAATCAAAAAATTCTGTTTCTGATTTTTTTCATCTGGAAAAATAGAAAACCATATGAAACCATTAGGATTAATTGATTAATTACATCTATAAAAAAAACAAATCCAAAATACAGTTGAACAAGGAACCGCTATGTTGGACGGCAAAAAACGCACACCTGGTGTGCGTTTGAGAAGCAAAAGATATCTCCAGTTTCCTTCGCCTTCATCCTAGACATCTCTTTGCTGTCCCTCTTTGACAATGAACTGCACCACCACCCACTTCTCCTCCCCGCACACCAGACTCATCATCACCCTCAATCCCCTCCTCCTCCGACCCAATACTCTCCCCTCTCCTCCACGCTCCCACCGTCTCCTCCTCCGCCGCTGCCTCAAACACCCCACGACCGCTCCCAAACCCATCCTACATTCATCCAACAAAGATACCACCGGCACCGGCGATGGAGGCGGCGGAGGAGACGGAGGCGGAGACGATGGTGGCGGTGATGGAGGAGAAAAGGAGAATAAGGAGAAGGGTGATGGGTTGCAGTTGCCGGAGTGGCTGAATTTTAGTGCGGAGGATGCGACGACGGTGGTTGCGGCGATTATGATTTCGGTGGCGTTCAGGACTTTCGTGGCGGAGCCGAGGTATATTCCGTCCTTGTCCATGTACCCCACCTTCGACGTCGGGGATCGCCTTGTTGCCGAAAAGGTAATCGATAGGGTTGGATTGGGGACGATAATGTGAATTTGGTGTATGTGGATTTTTGTGTTGCTGTTGGATTTATTGTGTTTCTGTGATCTCTATGTTTCTTTTATACTGTTAGTAGAAGGAATTGCCTGACTGGGATTACTTGCCCATGATATGACTGGGATTATCTTAGTGGTTGTTGTAGTGCTGGTGGTAGACGGAATCTGATTGTGGTAGATTTGGTTGTATTGGAATTCCGTGCTTTTAGGTAATCTCAATTCAACTATCAACTCAGCTTACCCCCAGTGTCAAAAGTTATCCTCTATATGGGCTGAGAGGAGGATGTAGGCAGCTTTGTCGTGCGAATTGAGAGTCTCTTTCTATTGAGGATTGAACCTATGGTCAAGACATTCTTGATAGAATTGTTTGTTCCATGATCAAACCACCCCTTGTTTAGGGATCTGTGGAGATTGACTGTCAGCCTTATATCAACCTTAGTCTAAGTGTTAATTTCCTTAGCAAAGTAACTACCTTTTATCCAACTCTAGGGACAATCTTACATTGCATCACCCTTAGTTTAGCTGGCAGGTAGTTAAACGAACCTATCTCGTCGATCCAAATCTAAAGTTCTTATTTTACCTTGAGTATCGAATAGGATTTCAATCATGGCTACCTATATGCTTAGTTTTTGTAGTACTGGCTTGTCTAGTTTAGTTGAAAGAAGGGAAGTGCTAGAGCTTGAGTAGAAGACAAAATGATCTATCGGGTGTATAGTAGGAAAAACATGACAGTGGATTTGCTGTCTGTAATCTTGCTGAGTTTGGGATTTTGGTTGGTTGTAACTTGTAGAAGTTCGATTTGCAAGGGGTTTGTAAAGATCTTACCTTTTTTTGCACGAATTGCTTCTCATTAGTGATTGCTCATTAAATACGGATATAGACTATGGTTGATGATTTGCTTCTTGTAGTCAAATGATTAATAAGTGGAACTTAGAGGTAGTATCATAGTTGTTATTCTTAGTCAAGAATTTATTGGCTACTCGTGCTGTGAACCTTTGTTACAGTTAACTAGAACTGGCATTGTTTTCATCTATATTCTGGCCTTTTAGAGGGTGATTCTTGCAAGAGTCCTTCCATGTAATTTAAGAGTTATATTCCATTCTGAAGAAGCTTTCTTAAAATGTATAAACATGAAACAAATCCTGCCCAAAGCCTCTCTTTGTACTTGGGAATCGGACATGTATGCTTTATGATGCTTTTGAAATGCAAGCAACAGACGATTAAATCCCTACTTCTTCTATTCCCTTGTTCTGTTTCATGCTTAGCTGGGAACTAGTCTCTGATTAGGTTGAGCTCTAGGATTCCTCTTGATCATATAGCCACGCCCTTCTTAATAGGAAGCATATTCCTCAATGACCAATGTTTCAAGTCTCCAAGTTGAACAGGATAACTTTTACCATTAGTATTGAGTCTCTTGTCCATTTGCATGAAGTAGAGATTTTACAATGCAGAAACTCAACTAGATATGATTATGCTTCAAGTGTTAGAAGCTTGTAAGAAAAGGAACTGCTAGTCCATCATCAAATGATCATGGGAAGATCAAACCAAGTGCAAGTTTCTTGTGCTTTATCTATTAAATGACCAATTTAGGTTAGATGGGATAGACAGATAACATTATCAAGACTAGAAGTAAGCAGCAACAATAAGCCAGAACAAACCTCTTATTCGCTATGCTAGTTTCCTTAAATTTGATTCCCTTATATGGATTTGGGTGTAGATAGAATAGTGGGTTCAGATTAAGTTTCTTTTGTGTATTAACTCTTTAATATATATTTTTTCTAGAACCTCTCAGGTCTCATATTATTTTCGGAAACCTTGTCCAAATGACATAGTGATTTTCAAAAGTCCACCTGTTCTTCAAGAAGTCGGTTATACGGATGATGATGTATTTATCAAAAGAATTGTTGCCAAGGAGGGGGACACTGTCGAGGTAAAAACTCCTGAACCCAAGCCATGTTTCCTTATGGTTTCTTGGCATCAAACTCAAAGCCTTGGCAGCCATATATACCTCTCCGAAAACTTTACATCATAAGGGACATCTGACTTCTTCTTTTTTTTCTTTCTCATTGATTATTCATCGATCTCAACACAGATGATTTCATTGTCAGTGGGAAAAAACATTTAAAGAGTGTGGAGCTACTAGTTGTCATGCCTGTTTTCCTGATGTCATGGTCATATGCTGGTATTTTTTTCGGTTTCTGCAGGTTAGAGATGGAAAATTGATAGTAAATGGAGTGGTACGGCATGAAGATTATATACTTGAAAGTCCATCTTATAATTTGACTCCTGTGGTAGGTTGTCTTCTTCTTCTTCTTCTTGCTTTACCATATAGTTCTCGTCTTATGTTGTATGAGAGATCCTTGGTATAATCTACCCTGAAAATTTATGGCTTTGCTAGTATTATGTGTTAAGATCTCTATCAATATTTGTTCTTGCAGAAAGTACCAGAGAGCTCGGTCTTCGTGATGGGTGACAATAGAAATAACAGCTACGACTCACACATTTGGTAACGTTCTTAATATAAGTGTAATGGATCTTGGTATCCTCGATTGGCTGTTGTCACATGTTAACTTGTTGTTATTTGGTCATGGTCAAGGGGTCCGCTCCCAGCAAAGAACATCATCGGAAGATCCCTGTTCAGATACTGGCCTCCAAACAGGATCGCTGGAACAGTTTCGCCAAAGGGCTGTGCTGTTGACGTACCAGCTGAGACCGAGTCAGTCTCGATAGCACAGTGACAAAGAATCCTTAGATTGTTTTGCAGAATCGGAAATGTTCGGAAATGTATGAGTAGGCAGCTAACGTGTTTGCTAGTCTGTCTTCATCTCTTACCAGGTTACATTCTTATTCTACAACAATTCTGTCAAAATTGTGGTAACTGCTGAGATTATTGGCATTTAGTGAAAGATTTTGTAGTTTCAATGTTAATGTTACTAGATTGCAGCTTATTAGGATTTGCGTGCAACATTAGTGGTTGAACCCTAGATGTCATGGCAAATCAAGTGTACAACTCCCAAAGGCCTTATTTTCCACATAAGATCTTCTTTTTCGTGTTACAATCTTAACATGCTGCATAGGGCCTTTACGACTGCTCTTCGAATATCAGCTTTCTCATAATACTGATAGAATCAGATCTTCTAGCCCATTCAAATTCTTCTCGGAGGACCCTGCCGACAAGTTCAGCTGGATCTTCTCCTTCAAAGCAGCAGCTCTTGATCGTATCTCTTCTCCTTCCTTCTCGGCCATCAATGTTCTGATACATTTCTCTATCTCTGATCTCTCGAGCCGGTTCTCCTTCAACTCCAATCCCACCTTCCACACGCGAGCTATATACTTAGCATCCGCAGGTTGATCTCCGAAAAATGGCCTGCAGAGCACTGGAACTCCTTCGCAAATACATTCAAGGGTCGAGTTCCATCCGCAGTGACTCCAAAATGCTCCCACAGCTGGATGCGCCAGGACTCGCTTCTGAGGCGCCCAGCTAACAATGCAGCTTCTTCTTTCTTCTACCATATTCTTCAGGTTTTGGGGCAGCAATTCATTCCAATCATTTCGACCTTGTATTAGTTCTTTACGAATAACCCAAAGGAAAGGCTGCTCAGCGGCCTCCAAACCCAAAGCAATCTCCATGAACTCTGCCTCGGAGATCGATGCTATGCTCCCAAAGCTTACATACAAAACAGATGTCGGTTCCTGTTCGTCCAGCCAAGGTATGCAGCTCGAGTCTTCTTTGAGCAAAGAATTGGGCGAGGATTTGCACGTGATCTTATGAAATGGACCGATCGGGAGGATCGGGTTGACGTAATAGTCTCGCACCTTTCTCAGTGCCTGAGGCTCCAGGGACTCCATGGTGTTCAATAGTATAGCAGCAGCGGACGAGAATGCTTCATCCACTGCTGCTGTTAACTCTGAGAATGATGGTGGAAGCATTGCTTCTATGGCCTTGTAGACTTCTCCAATGTTCGAATCGTCATGTTCTCGCGCTTCGGACACTGTAAAGTTTAAGTTGTGAAAATTGCACAGAGCAGAAGAACTTTATGGATATACATCTGAATTGTAAATTACACGAATATATAAGGAGAATGATGTTGTTTTATCCATATAATCGAGACCACTAACTTACCTGTGACAGATTTAGAACCTTGTTGCTCCATTCTCCGGCCACCAGCGAAAGCCAGTAAAGTGACGGCGCCGCCAGTCCTAAGCGCAACACCCTTCAGATTCAAATCCTTAGCCACATCCTGAGCAAGAAACATGTACTGATCATACACTATACAACCAATCCGACCGCCTTTCTCCTCCTCCTTTCTCATCAACTCCTCCATCGCGCGCCTAAACTGACTCCTACACCTCTCATTCAAGTTCAAGATCATATCCGCTAAGCTTGACAAATCAATATTCCCATCACGATCCATGAATCCGCGGCCAGGAACAAAGCCGCGGAAGCACAGGTAGTCGAATTCCGGGTGAGTTGAAGGATCAGGGCAGTTGAACTCAGGATGTGCTATTGTTATTGGGAAGCCAATGCTGTGTAGGATCTTGGCTAACTCCAACATTGGGTTTAAGTGGCCTTGGAATGGCAACACCACCGCCACGACGCGATCACCGCGTCGTCGGGACTGATCGCGTCGTGGTGATTTACCTTGATGTTGCATTGTAAGGGATGCAATAGTTCTTGAAAGAGTCAAGTTTTGGATAGTGCTTGTAATATTTTTGTTCTATAAGTCACGAACTTATTGTTTATTAGTTAGTCCGTATCATGTGTCATGCATGACATGGTTGGACTACATTATAGTTTTTGATATGAGTGGATGCAAGTTAAAGTAGAATAGGGAGATGGGAAAGCGAATTTGGCAACCAAGAGTGGTCCCCACAATATGCACTGTTCCTTCTAGTCGAATTTCAGATATTATTGTCAATTCTTGGTTGCAGTGACGCGTTTGCTCATAACGCAATTACACAGCATTCTTTTGTTCCCAGAGATCTGCACGAGCAGCAAGCAAACGAAAGCATGCTACCAATGTTGAAGTCGTGATTCATAAGTGAGGGCAAGAAACTCACGATCATGAGACCCTCGAACTCAAAATCATATGTTATCACCAATATATCAACGGAGTGTTAAATGAACCTTAAGCCTTTTTCTTTTTTGTTTTTTCAGATCTTGCATTTGATCGTGAGGACATTTATTCGCGTGACAGATTTTTATTTCCCATAATTGATATACAAAGAGATTCGGTAGCACTACCCAAATCTATCGACGTAATGAGATACTTTCGTTTCATTCAAATTATAATGATTTTATCCGACACGATAATTTATGTGCGTGTTAAATTAATAAAGAATGATAGTTTTATTTGAGTTTGTGACATATGAGAAAAAAAAATGATGATGGGTAAGATAATGTGATATAAAATATAGATATTTTTATATTTTTATATGAAAAAAAATTTTAAATATGAAAATGTTATAATTTAAATAAAATATTCAAAAAATATAATAATTTAAATAAAATATTTTTTTGTAATATTCGTTCAAAAACGCCAGTTTTCCAGTGATGTACAGGATTTATTGATAAATAGTGCATCCCCTTGCCATACATTTATTCTCATGGGACTTGTTATTTTTACATATGCACAATTATTAGGCCATTTTTGTATTAATTAAAAAAGATTAATATATTTTTAATGTAATCGTTGATATCCAATGATTTAGTTATATATAAACTTATATGTGTACGATTAGCCACAAATTCACTTTTTACTAGTTTAATACTTGAGTTATAAGATGGCTATCAATAGTGTCAAAATGTTAGTAAAAATTTACCTATGAATCTCCAATGATGTTGTGTTGCCTTATAGTTTTCTTGTTGATTTTTATTTGCCAAAACCAAACTTTGGATTTTTTAATGCAACTTCTTCCATCAAATTGCTTTAGAGCAAATCCAATGCTAAATGGCACTGTATTTTGGAATGGGCAAAAAGTTATACTTCGACTTGAATAGTATAATTTTTTGTCAAATTTTAGCAACGTTATTTCAGTGGAAGTCATATTATAATTTGTTTATATGATAAATCAATGGACTAAAGAATGCCACCTAGATTGTTTTTCTAAATTGGGATTTGTGTATCAAATTTTATGGATAGGTAAAAAATAGTTTTGCTATTTTCACGGGGATGATAATTCGGTAAAAATTGAAATTTTTTTCTGTTTCAATTAATCAAATTTAATTCGATTTTCTGAAATTAAAAACCAAAACCGAAACAAATTACTATATATTGATTATTTCGGTTAATTCGTTTAACCAATTTTTAAAAAAAAAATCCAAAAGCGAAACCGAATTTCAAGCAAAGACTGAATTATCGAAAACCTAATTAACAATGTCGTATTCGTTTGTCTGGTTTGGTTCAGTGATTCAGTTTTCCAAGATGATTCCTCACCTCTGATTTTTATAGGCAAATTTGACATAACATTTGACAAAAGGCAAAATTTGCCTTGAAATAACTTGCCAATTGGAGTAATATATTATCTAGTCATTGTTATAATATTGTTTTAACACCCCTTGTCGCTATTGCATTGGCCTTGTTGTTAGAACATCCACAATGGACATGTTATATGAGATGATATATGCAAAATATAGCAATTGGTCATTTTTTCCACTACAATAATTGTGTTTTTTTGTTGACAAAAATGGCTTTTCCAAAATTGGTTGTAAAATTTAGTAAGATAAATGACATTTGTGTCAAATTTTGGCATACTTGAAACCCAAAAAAACTGGTTGTAAAATCATACGTGGCTAAATCATCTGGTTTATCAAATGATCATGTTATATGACGTTTTACCGACATTATCAAATTATAACAAATTAACACTAATATAGATTGCATTAGTTATATATGGCTTGTATTGGAGATGACATTTTCCATGTCAAATATATCAAGCGAAATGGCTAAAGCCCAAATTTAGCAAAAAAATCAAGTCTATTGAAATGAACATAATACATGGATTTGCTATATAAAAATAAAGCGTCTTAGTTAAATATAATGCAAATGGAAGGAATATGAGCTGTATTGTATTCTAAATATAGACCAATCCTCCCATGGGGTTTTGTCCCCTTCTTGTTCATTCAACAAAAAAAACATGCCCACACGTTTTTTTTTGTTGGAACACAAATCTGCCCCATCCACCCTTTTCCGATCTTTCATCTCTTGTTTCAGTGAGATTGATCATTTTTTCTACATTGTTCTTCCTCGCTCCTCGTTGCTTTCAAGACGAGAAAGATTGAGGAAGGAACGTAAAAAATTTAAGTTCGACTATTCACTTACAACGCTAACGTTTTGATTATCAACAGACCTCTGTATATGGGGAACATGTATTGGCATTCCCTTGTGTTGATCAAATGTGACCCTTTTGATCAATAACACGGCGGGAAAAGGAACGGAGGAAAAACATAGGGGCTTCCTGAGTAAGATGGTAAAAGCATTTGGTCTACACAAATCGTCGTCGTTAAAACTGAAGAAGATCTTCGAGAACATTCCTGCGCTTCGCCTATCATTCAGCACGATAGAGGGTAGTAGGGGAGGAATGGCCGTAGACGATAGGTTAACGAGAAACCATGGTGGTAGCCCTATGGATGCGAGAAAGATAGGATCACCTTTCGCTTCTTCGAACGAGAAAGGTCTTGTTTCCAGGTTGAACAGGGAAGGATTAGGACGCAACAAGGGGCCTTCAGGTAAGTCGATGAATAATCACGATCTCAAAGTTTGCAGGATCAAAGCCATTTTCGTTACATATACCTTTCACATGATTCGGCAGACATGGATTTGATGAAGGAAAGATTTGCAAAGCTTCTTCTAGGCGAGGATATGTCCGGCGGTGGCAAGGGTGTTTCATCAGCATTGGCACTGTCAAATGCCATCACAAACCTTGCAGGTAATATGAATCCCTCAGACGGAATGCAATCTGTCATTTGAGAAATCTAACTCTATCGAAATTGCAAGTCATATCAGAACATCGTTTGTACATGTCGAGTTGAAGAAGAATGGAACAAGCCTATCTCACAATGTAGAGAATAGGAACAACATGAAAGATTCAAACGCGTGACATCTGATCATCTAGTAATTATAAAACCCAAAATTCCAACTTATTGAAGAAGATCAAGGAGCATTATTTGTATCTTTGACAGACGAATGATAGTCAGCCGCCAATGATTTCGTCATCTTGACAAACATGCAGCTTCTGTATTTGGAGAGCAAAGAAGATTAGAGCCAATGCCTCCTGAAAGAAAAGCAAGGTGGAAAAAAGAGGTCGATTGGCTTTTATCAGTCACCGACCACATCGTCGAGCTTGTCCCTTCGCAACAACAATCTCCCGATGGATCGACCATGGAGGTCTAATCAGCACTCTCCCTCTCGAGTAGCATAGATCTCGATCAGGGATCATCTCGTGCTCAGCATGCTAACACTTACCCATGTTCTTGCAGGTGATGATTACTAGACAAAGGGGAGATTTGCTGGTAAACATTCCAGCTCTGCGCAAGCTAGACACTATGCTCATCGTGAGAACCCAAAACCTTCTTCATCTTCCTTCTATATCAAGAACGCCTTCTTTGAGAAATGAATAATACTCGTCTTTAATCACAAACTTTGATAATACAGTTTACTCGAACCGGAACAACCTAACAGAAAGAAGGTTGCTTGAAACCAAACCTGCAGGATTGCTTGGACAACTTTAAAGGCCAGAGTGAGTTTGGTTACGTTGACTCCAAGGATGAAAATGAATCCGAAAAAGCAAGCAAGCAAAGGCAGGGTGATAAATGGTGGATACCTGCAGTCAAGGTTCCAGCCGGAGGCCTGTCGGATGTGACACGAAAATGGCTGCAGTATCAAAAGGATTCAGTGAACCAGGTACTGAAAGCAGCCATGGCAATCAATGCCCAAATTCTCGCAGAAATGGAGATCCCAGAAAGCTACATTGAATCGCTCCCCAAGGTAAGAATCGACCTAATAGTGTGTTCCAATACTTGTGTCGTCGGATCTGATATCGACCATCCTTTTTTCGACAGAACGGTAGAGCAAGCCTGGGAGACAGTATATACAAGAGTATAACAGATGATTTCTTTGATCCGGAACAATTTCTGGCAGCCACAGACTTGACTTCAGAGCACAAAGTGCTCGACCTGAAGAACAGGATCGAGGCATCGATCATAATTTGGCAGCGTAAGATGAATCATAAGGATGGAAAGTCGTCTTGGGGCTCAGCTATAAGCTTGGAGAAGAGAGAGCTCTTTGAAGAGAGAGCAGAAACCATACTGCTCATACTGAAACATCAGTTTCCAGGGATTCCTCAATCGTCACTCGACATAACAAAGATCCAGTATAACAAGGCAAGTTATGTTATTATGATACAAGTCCTGATCATGATTCCACGGACGTTATTATCTTAGATGTGATCTTCTACTGATAATGCAGGATGTGGGACATGCTGTACTGGAGAGCTACTCAAGGGTTCTGGAGAGTCTGGCCTCCACAGTTTTGAACAGAATTGACGATGTAATATATGCTGACGATCTAGCCAGGAAAACATCGACTGAACCAAACGGTAAGCAATCATCGTCACAACTTGAGGAGGAGAACGAAAATCCAAATTTGGAGGACGTACCAGGTTCTATGACTCTCATGGATTTCATGGGCTGGAATTTGGATCAGGGAGAAGCGAAGAGGAGCAGCAACGCTGGTGAATTAGACGAGGACTTGCAGGGCAACAATGAAGTGCTTGTTTTGAGCAAAGCACCAGATTACGGGAACACCAACAAGAAAGCCTCGTACCTTGAAAGACTGGAGAACTTGGGCGCCATCAGAAGTCCAACGACTCGCCATTGATGAAAAGATGCATAGGTGAGAAGCTTCCATGGAGAAATTTGTGAGATGCAGTGCACATAAATTATATGAGGCCAGAGGCTTCTTGTGGAGATTGAGCTCTTGTCAGAAGTGGGCGGCTTCCTTCCTGCATCAAGGATAGGGAAGTACCAGCACCCTAAAAATAGGTTCGATAATACATTAGCTTTGTTTTGTGACTCGTTTGATTCATAGTTAGAAAGATTTGTTACATATAGTTTCATCTCAGGCCCATTTAGTGAATTTCATTGTTATATGGATGACTTCTGGTTCTGATTCAATAGTTAGCAGAATGTTACTGAACCAACCAGGGAAGTCCCGACTGAGATGACGTCGCTTTGACACGAGTCACAAGACTATAACAAAATGTGTTCACTTCTATAACATTTCGCAACATGGCAAAGTTATCAGGAAAACTAATACTTCCACTTCAACGTGCAATGCTCACACAGCTAGCTGTGAACTTGTGAAATTGATATTTCCACTTCAGCAGGCTACAGCTCTCACTCTCACTATGTGAGAGCGAAAATGTGGGTCTCATCACTCATACCTAGTCGTGAATCAAACAAGAAACATTAATTCAGAATCTATAACACTACCTTGGAAGCTCATTCCTCAAGTTGCTGCGTCAGAGTAGCAATAGGTCTTGTAATCTGGTACTGTAGTTCTGCCAAAGCAAGAGCTTTTGGGTCAGGTCGTTTTCCCATTTGAGCAGTATAAGATACAACAGGGCTTCATAAAACTAAGCAGATCAGAAAATAAGAGTGTCCCTCGACAAATCATTTACTTTATAAGGAACCTTCATAAGGGTCTAAGATCACAACAAGAGTCGCAACATTTGATTCGGCTGTCAGGATACCTGTAACAGACATATATGGGACTGCTGCTTGTAGTTCGAAACAACAGGCTGTTGCAAGCAGGAAGACAGATGATGATTGTTTAGAAAATTTCGTTGATCACAATTTAGAACTTCTCATGTCTTCTAAACAACAATCTTTCGGTGAAGAATGGACTCTTTTTCAAATGAGGATTCGTGCCTTTCATTCCGGAAGTAAAAGGAAGAAACTCAGTGAAGTCCAATAAAGACATAGCTATACTGATTTTCCTCCGCATGCAGCAGGGTCTGTAAAGGCTTCATGTTCGCACGCCAATGAAGAAGATCAGAGACACGATCATGAGGAGAAAATTCGATTTGAGCGCTAGAACCAGGATTCTTGGCTAAACTTCTTTGCCTCATAAGAACTCTTATCCTTCCAACCTCTTCCCACATATTCCTACTTGCATAAATATTTGATACAACTACATAAACTCCATCATTCCATGGCTCCAGCTCAAGCAAGTGCTTCGCAACCCACTCTCCCATCTCCACATTGCAGTATCTCTCACAGGCTCCCAGCAAGCAACCCCATATCACCACATTCGGACGCATAGGCATTGTCTCAACCACGGTTCTTGCCTCCTCTAGCAACCCTGCCCTGCCAAGAAGGTCGACCATGCAGCCAAAGTGCCGAATGTGGGGCTCGATCCCATACGAGTTCTTCATCATATGGAAGTATCTCTTCCCATCTTCTACCATCAGACCATGCACGCACGCACTCAATACCCCGATAAATGTAATGTGGTTGGGCATAACATGTTCCATCCTCATACTGTGGAAATATTGTAGCGCCTCATGTGCATGACCATGCATGGCATAACCTACAATCATCGATGTCCACGAAGACACGTTCCTATGATCCATCAAGCTGAAAACCCGACAGGCTAAGTCCATCCGTCCACATTTTCCATACACATCAATGAGTGAATTAAGCATCAAGATGCCATCTTTCCCAGGAATCTTCACCTGGAATACACACTTGTGCAATTGGAGAGCTAAACCAAGATCCCTTGAGCTACCACAAGCAACCAACACACCGACCATCGTAACATCAGTCGCCATAAATCCACATCTCTTCATCCAGAAAAACATATCAACAGCATCCCTTGCCCGCCCACCTTGTGACAACCCTCCAATCATAGCATTCCAAGAACCCAGCTTTCTCTCAGCATTTTCGGCGAACACCCTATGTGCATCACCAAAACGACCAGCTTTACAATATAAACTGATCAGCCCACTCTCGCAAAACTCATGCACTCCAAGACCACAATGCATCATCACCGCGTGAAGCTGGGTCCCAGTCCCTATATAGCATTGACAAATAGCCTTCAAGACTATAGGAAACGTATAACAATCTGGCGAAATGCCAGCCCGTACCATGGCCAAGTAAACTTGAACAGCACTACGTGGAACACTCAATCGGGTGTATGACCTGATCAGGTTGTTCCAATGAAGCGGGGAGACCTGGGATTCTAAGAAACTGGTCATGATGATCTTGGAATGTGTCTGGGTCAGTTGCCACAAGCTGGTGCAGCTTGCCAATTCCTCTCCTAGTGCAATATGAACTGAGGGTCTTGTAACATTCTCTCGAATCTCGTCCTGAGCCACTTGTTTGGAATGGTAGAATATCGAGAGACTCTTGGAATGATGGCATGTAAGAAGCCTCGGCTGAAGCTTCCAGAAACTGATCATACGTTAGTGAAAGGAAGAATGATCTTCTTGATGAATGCATTTCAACTTTATCAAATTGTATCTACAAGTTTCACATTCTTCTTCAACAATTCTATCACGGACGAATACATGATATCTTCTAGTATTCCCATTCTTCTATGTTTCGCCCTAATCCCAGTCTCCTCTTTGCAATCAACTTCATAAACCATAAACACATGTAAGCACTTCTCTCAAATCCAACCAAATAAGCGTTCACAGGGATTTTCGATGCCGATTTCTCTCATGCAAAGACTCTGACTTGAATCTTATGGTTCCTGAGTTCTTGAATCCGCCTCTCTTTGTATGTTGACTGCTGATTTACGATTCCTGCACTCAGCATCACGACAAAAAGGTCATTGGCAAAGAATTTCTAGACAACTTGACAGCCTAAAAGTTCCACCGACATGAAAAATTTACCGGATGCCTAAAAAATGTTTACGTTCGTCCCCCAAAACAAAAAATGCAAAGGTTTTCACCATACTTCCATTTCCATAACTTGAGTAAACAACAAGCTTCTTTACAAAAACCCACAAATCAAGTTAGAGCTCTTTGTTGGTGCTCCAGCATCAGCCAACTAACTGCTTCAACTGGTTCTTGTACTACAATGGACTAGTTCCCGTAAGTGACTAGTTCCCGTATGCGTCTGAAATCAGCCACTTGTGGCTTCATTGTACTACAAGAACCAATTGCAGCACATAGCTGGCTGCGGGCTGACGTTTGCAGCACCAATCATTTTTCCTCCCAGTTATAGTAATTGATAATACAAAAGAAACCAATGTTGACAAACTCTCTTTTTTACCTGCATGCTGGAACAGAGGGAGTATAAGATTCAACAAAACACTGCCTGAAATTGAACTGAGTATCGAGTACGAATCATCCAAAGAAACGCCGAAGAATCAAATTCATCAGAAATCTACCTCAAAATTCGCAGTCAAAATGTGATGTCTCGCTGAGATGAGAAGAAGAACATTGGTCTCTGCAGTTTATGGGGCGTCGACGGCTTTGGTGTTCTCAAATTGCAACCGCGGGAAAACTTGTGCCGTCCTGTACCGTAGCAGAACTTCTGCTCCTTTGATCCCCTTCGAATTTCGTCGGCAAGGGTTTGTGAAGATGTTTGGCGTTTGGCATTCTATTTTATCGAGGGCCTGGGTTGATATAAGGGAAGACGATTTCCCAACAATACCCTTGTTTTTCGGAGGATAATTTTGGGTTCATATATATTATTGTGACTTATAATTATCATAATATTATATATCTTAAAAAATTATTTTTATTTTTAATGATATTAAAAGAATTTTAAATTTACGTGGATTAAAATTTATAACTTGATAATATTTCATAAAAATGATGTTTTCTTATCAAATTTTTTTAATCAAAATACGTGTTATGTAAGTCTTTTAAAATGAAAAGAATAACAGATTTAATGAAATCATAACAATATCATTAAATATTTAAATATTTTAATTAAATATTAAAATTTTAACTATATATGAAATAAAAAAATTCATAAAGATTAACATTTGATGGTCAGGTGATTCGGATCCGCTGACCCATCCCACTGTTGGTTGCTTAGACGTATATAATAAAAAAACAAGGGTATTTTCGGAAAATCGTATTCCTATCATCAGCCAACAAAGTCATTTCCATCCCGATCATTTCATC